>JAVJIF010008712.1:0-145264 GCA_038442645.1 Agave tequilana
AATACTATTTTTCAATATTTAGATTTTTCATGATTTTCTGAAATTTTTCAGGATTATTTGTAAAATCTTCAAATCGGTATCGACAGATGCTGCCGATCGATTCTCAGATTTTTCATTTACAAACGGATTTAAATTTTTAGAAACCGCTTTCACATTGTTTCTCAGGGTCATATTTTCTATCTTAATGCATTTTTGAGAATTTTTCTGAATTTATCAAAATTCAACCGGATTTGGTGTCGACCGGTCTCGCCGATTGATTTTAAGATTTTTAATTTGAAAATGGGATTAAATTTCTTAAATCTGATTTCACCATGTACCTTAATATAATATTTCTATTTTAGAAAATATTTGGAGACTTTTTCAAGTTACTTTATTTTTCCAGTATTTTCCTTATTTTTGGTATTTTCCCCATTCCAGAGTTATTACCTGAATATTTTTTTTCTTTCCTTTTTCCATCTCTCTTTCTCTTTTTGTTTTCTTTTTCCTTTATCTTTTTTCTCCTCCATACAAATCCTCACCCCCCCCCCCAAAAAAAAATATCTTACTCCACTCACTATCTCTCTTCTCCTTCTCTTTTTCTTCTTTCTCTTTCATTTTCTTTTTTCTTTTCCTCCTCTTCCCCAGCCGACGACAGCCCCAAGATCTCCACTCCTCCTAAATTCTCTCCCTTTCTCTCACAAACTTCAATCTCTCTCTCCATTCTCTTTCACCTGCACTTTTTCTCTCTCCCTCACTCTCTAATTCACTCTCTCTCCTCTCTCTCTCCAACCGGCCACCACCTCCTCCACCTCGAGCGAGCCCACGCTAGCGGCCAACCCTGGCGGCACCACCTCCCTCTTCCCCCACTTTCCCTTTCCTCCTCCTACTCCCCCACCATTTCCTTCTTCCTTCTCCAAAACCTACTACCACATCTCCACCTCCAACTCAAAATCCACCACCATCCTTTTAGTTTCCACCATCACCTCTTCCTCATCATCATCTCCATCTTTATCACCAACTCTACCTATTAAATCACCTCCACAACCATCAACATTCACCTTCAAATCTCCTCTATCATCAACACTTCAACCACCACCAAGCTACCCCTTCCTTCCCTACTTCGGCTGGCATCGCCCTTGGCCAGCGCATAGCCCGGCCAGTCTTCTCCATGAGCCACGACCAAAGATGGTTGTGAGCCCAGGTCCACGGCAGGTAAACGTGCCCCTTTCCCCTCTCTCTTAGTACTCTCTCTCTCTCTCTCTCTCTTGAGTTTCCTCTCTCTATTACTCTCTCTCTCTCTCTCTCCCCCCTCTCCATTCTCTCACTAATTGGTGTACACATGCCATGCATGTGTATTTTGGAGTTCCCAGTGTTTGCATCACATTCAGTGAATTTAGGTGAGTGTTCTCGCTTCATCTCTATGTTTCCCCGCTTCAACGGGTTGATATATATTTTTGAGAATTTGTGTAGTTATGTATTTGTATTTTCTGGATTGCATTTGTATTTCTAAGGACTGTGTACCTATGTATGTATGTGGCTGAGTGCTCCGACTGTATATGTAGTAGACTATGTGACGAATGCCTATAGTAGTGTAGTTTAATACTTGTACATATATACTGCCTGTGATATCATTCTATTATTGCTTTATTACCATGTGTGTTTGATACTAACACTTCTACAGGTATCTACTAATGCCTTCAGGTTACGTTTAACCTTCGGGCTCTCTACCCAGCTTTCGGGTCGCATTTAGCCTCCAGACTCTCTACTCAGCCTCCAGATTTCACCACTCTATGGATAGTCTAGTTATTATCTGTTTATATGCGTGTGTTTGGTGCTAACACTTCTACAGATACAACTCACTTTTTGGGCTACCCAATAGGCGATGTCCTTGTACCCTTTGTGTTTCATGGTAGCTGCAGAAAATTACGCTTAGACCATTTTAGGTCTCTTGTTTAGCGCCCATCGCTATTAATTATTATTCATCATGTTTATATGTGCTAGTGTGGTACTAACATTTTATGCAGGTATCTATTCGGCATTCTGGCCCTATTAGCCTTCGGCTCTTCATGCTCCGCCTGGTAGGCTAGCCTAGCTCAGCGTTTTATCGCAAACTCCGTTCGAGTGTAGTTACATCGTTAGCATGGCTTCACCATGTGCATTAGCTAGATGTTTCATACGTCTCTTTGCTATGTGCGTTTAACTGCACCGCGAGCGGTAATCACGCCGAGTGTAATAGCGTCTAGCATTGTACACTAGTTTCGTGTCAGCCCTGCTTAAGCTCCGCTCACTTGCTTGCTTAATAGCTTAATATGTTAATGTTATAATTATAGTTGTAAAGAGTTTAAAATATTTGAATTATATGCTTTCTTATATCATGTTGCTCGATCTGCTAATTACTCGACACTTGATATCGTAATCATGTGATTGTCATGTTATTGTACCTCCCCTGATATCTAACACCTGATGCACTATTATCTGACACGTGACATATGACATGGTATTCAATTGCATCTTGTGTTTGCCATGTACTATACTTCACTTGTGATGTGACACCTAACTGGTTAACTCTTCAACCCTGATCCTGTTATATCTACGGTGACTGTGATCATGTACTCCTGTATCTCTTGTATCTCCGAATACTCATGTATCTCTTGTATCTCCGGATACTCCTGTATTTCTTATAACTCCAATACCCCTGTATTTTTTGTATCTCTGGATACCCTGTATCTCTTGTATCTCTTGTACTCTTATTATTATAATTTAAAATATTGACAACTCACACTAGGTGGGGGGAACTGATGGATATCGGTGTGATGTCATATTTATAATGGTGGTTATCTCTTAAGTGTCATGTTGGATGTAATATAATTCCCAAGAAGTAGGCTATATATCTGAAGTGACGTGTTGGGTGTAATTATATTCCCACGAAGCAGGAGCTACACCTTTGAAGTATCATGTTGGGTGTAATATAATTCCCATAAAGCAGTAGCCTGATCTCCTGACCCGTAGTCTCAAGCAGAGGTAGGACCCACTATATATATGAGCCATCAGATCTTCATCAGTTTTCAATACTAACTCGTTTTATTCATATGTGGATGTATGTGTACCGGTAACACATACTTAAATATATGGATCAGATTAAAAATAAGAATTTAATAACCAAACAATAATAATATTAGGAACGTGAGATATTTGATCTCTCCTTCGTTCAAATTCTGGTACTAACATATTAGATCTGAATGAGTTCTACTATAGTGCGAGCTCCAGAATTGTCAATAATGTGAGACACTGGCGGGAGATGATTGAAGTACCAGACGGTACTGATTATTATTGGATAATTTAAAGTACATCACTTTAATATTTTTCCGCATGGGATAACTCGGGTTGTATACGCTCGGATTATGGCGACATGAGACATAAGTTATATATCTGAGAGTTTTCTTATTTGGATTATTCTTTCAACATGCTAGTCGTGAAGCTGTATACTAAGTTGTATAACTGGATTTGCTCAGTCTTGCTTGTGACCTGCTATACTTTTATATTCCACTTATTCATGTAATATGACTTTAGCTAACACTCTGCTTTATTATACATGATTTCTAAGTTACTGTACTGGATTTTCCTGGTCTCTGGTTTGCTGGCTTGTACTTGTATGCTTAAGCACACAACCCTGATCTCGCCCAAGATATAACTTAATTAGCAAACAATAATAAATTCAGTAGCGGGTGTTATTGAATCACTTTCTCATCTGAATAATGGTATCTGTATATCAGAGTTTGGATTGAGTACTACTGGAGTATGGACCCGATATGAACTTCCAGTGGTATGGGAGACTGGAAGAAAATAATTAGAATAACAGGCGACGCTCCCGTCTCTTGTATATGAATTCGGTAACACAGTAATTATTCCTGACATTTTTTTCTGTTACTTTGTGGCAACTTGAGTTGTATGAACTCAGGTTATGGCGATATAAGGTATATGGTGTGTGTGTGTGTGTTTTTTTTTTTTCTTGTTTGGATTATTCGCTCGACGTATCAATCTCATGAATCCAAAGTCTAAACTATATAACTGATTTTATCCATACTTGTATTTAACATATTACTTGATGCCTCATATCATGCTTGTGTGTGCCTGCGCTCACACACAGTTTTCGACATATGTCTTCTAATTGAATTTAACGATACACGTATGCTTGTCTATGCATGCCACTTAACACTCATCTTACCACTCGTTAGGTAGCTTTCTGACTCCCCTAAACTTGCATGTCTAGATCTCGAAATTTGAACCGCTGTAGACTCTCTGTTGATCAAAGTTGCGCAGTGGTAGCGTAGTGGATCAGTGGTTGACTGTCCGGAGTCCTTTTCTTTCAGGCCCCCTGCTCAGCTCTCGAGTTTCTTTTTTGTAACTTATGAGCTTCTTTTATTCATACTTGAATATCTCTTTGTGTTCTCGCTTTTGTGCCTACCGGTGATGTAATATTCCTATAATATTGTGTCACATCCTTTGATAATTTTATAATTGTGCTCTTATGTTAGAATGTATAATGTATTACGTACTTTCGTACTCTGATTTCTACATGTACGATGCTTAACATATATACGTGAGAATATTTCTGCCCTGCGTATATACATCATAATAACTCTCCGTGCCTACAAGCTGGGCGTTACATAAAGGTAGAGAGAATGAAGCAGAGGCAGACATTCTCGAGTCTTCTTCCATGCTTTTGCCAACCTTTCTTTTCACCATGGGCTTTCAATCGCGTTTGCTGGTCATAAGTTCCATAAGAACTTTCACAATGTTTTTGGTAGGTAGGCGAGCCTGGTGCAGGTTCTTGTTCTTCATCTTCACCTCTGCTTTCCTTGGCTGCTGCGACGTTTATGTCTGATAAATCTCTTCTTCAACCACGAAAGACTGAGCAACTTCGTCAATACCAGCCGGTTTCTCACCACAAAATTGGCCGCTGTCTCTTCGCGTTGGGTAGATGTTTTGCCAACATCCGTTGACCCAATGAGGACGCATCACGAAACTCGGTCGCCATCGAAGGATCTTCACCATGAAGGTCATCACCGATCAAAGGATCTTCGCCACAAAGGTCATCGCCATCGAAGGATCTTGACCAAGAGACACAGTTGACGAAGCCCCAACCAAGATCCAAACATTCTTCAACAACCACGGATTCAGGTTCCGTGACTTTTTTACCCATTTTCTTTCGACGATGCTAATCGGTGATTCAACAGAAAAATTGCTGCCGGCGGGTGGAGATCAAGGAGGTAGAGTAGGGAGCGATGGAGAGATGGATTTGGGAGAGAGAGTAGAGAGAGTTGAAGGGTTTTCTTACAATGAGGGGAGTGGGGAGAGTGAGGTATCTCGAGATGGGCAATTGATGTGACTCACTTTTAGAGGGACCACATAAAGATAAACGACCAGCGTAGTAGGCCTCAAACCCGGAGCGCACTATGGCCATTTAACACACCCCCTACCTTACATATGCAGGGACTTCATTAAATAAAATATGTGAATTGGGGTGACACAAATTTAAATACCAGGATTTTTAGAACTTGGAAAAAAGCTGGGGCACTTATGCACATTTTCCCTCCTAATTTTTAGGTGCATACTAGTAAATAGTCTAATGGCTTGACTTCGCGAAGTTCGAATCTATATATAAAGCAAAGGTATGAGAACCAGGAAATTAGAAGGAAATATAATGAAAATAAATTTTAAAAAACAAGTAAAAATTGAAAAGGCATAAATTAGTTTAGAAAAACTTATAACCTCAAATGCCACGGCCCAGTGAAACCCACAGAACAAAACGGGTCAGGCTCGTGATCATATTAATTGGTTTTTAAATGGCATTTGGGTAATATTAGTGAATAATATGCCCTCTATAATTTACAAGTTTCAATACGATATCGCCTCTTTCACGAGTGCGAACAAAGGCACCCACATAAATTTCAATATTTTGGTTGAAAATATATACCCCTCGATGAAAAGACAATATTACCCTTAACGTTTTATAAATTACAAGAATTCAAAACCTTTCATTCAAAATTGTTGAAGACACTCACCCAATTTATGAAGGCACCAACCTTCTACTTCTTCTTTCTCCTCAACTTCGTCCTTTTCACAAAAACTCAAAAACATCGTTTATGCCTTTTGATAAATTGAACACAAATTTTTTTTTCTTTCTCATCGCCACTGATGTTGCTCTCCCCTCACACTGACCCCGACGCAGAGTAATTCGCGGATCGACTTGCGCAGTCAGACCATTGTGGGAGTTAGAAAGGGGCAAGGAGCCCCTCCCGGGGGCTCGGGGACGGAGCCCCCAGACCAATTCTTTTTGGGATTAAACTTTTGCAGATCTCATTTGTTCGTGCTTGCGATGAGTTTTGTATGTATTTGTGGTCGATGTGATAATTAGATCTAGAAAGCTTTGGTGATCATTTGATGTTAGTGAATGGGTGACGATGCTAGCATGAGGATTGTGACTCATGATCCTCTGTGAGGACTAGACTATGGTCGCAATTTTTTTTTATTATTTAAAATTATGACATTTTGCGAGGACTGTGATCATTATCGCAATCTCAACATAGGCTAAAAAATTGTGTTTTTGTAAGGACTGCGATCATAATCATAATCTTAATAAAAACTCAAAAACAAGGTATTTTTACGAGGACTGTGATCATGATGGTGGTCCTAATAAAGACTTAAAAAAGATATTTTTGTAAGAATTGCCACCATGATCGCAGTCCTAATGAAGTAAAGACTCAGAAACAAGATATTTGAGGACTATGATCATGCTTGCAATCCTAATAAAGAGGACTGCGATCTTAGTCGCAATCCTAATAAAAAGGACTTGCAGCCTAAAAAGACTCAGAAACATGACATTTTTGTAAGGATTGCGATCATGGTCACAATCCTAATAGAGACTAAAAAAATAACGCATTTTTATGAGGACTGCAATCATGATCGTCGTTCTAATAAAAACTAAAAAATAAGGCATTTTTGTGAGAACTACTGTCATAGTCGCAGTCCTAATAAAGACGACCACGGTCATGATCGCAGTCCTAATAAAAAGAACTGTGATCATGGTCGTAGTCCTATAAAGACTCAGAAATATGACATTTTGTGAGGACTATGATCATAGTCACAGTCCTAATAAAGAGGACTGTGATCATGATCATAGTCCTATAAAGACTCAGAAATATGACATTTTTTGTGTGGATCATAGTTGCAGTCCTAATAAAGACTTAAAAATAAGATTTTTTTTAGGACCATGATCATGATCGTAGTCCTAATAAAGACTCAAAAATAAGATATTTTTATAAGAACTGCAATCGGCTTCCCACGGATGCCAAGGCTGAGCTAGTTCGCGTGACGAGTGTCTTCCAGAGTGAGAAAAATGGCCTCCGGCGTGAGTTGAAACAGACACTCGCTGAAAAGGAGAGACGAGAAGCAAGCAGATGAAGACGTTTCTAGGCTGCAGGAGGTCAAAGTCTTCAAGCTTATGAAGTATCTGGACGAGTGCAATGATAGGGTGCAAGGCAAACCATCGAGGTACCCTCTCGATGCTGGGAGCCTCCGTGCCGGCCAAGTAACGGTGGAGGTCTTGCCTCCCATGCTCCTTCGATGCCCGACGCCTCCGCCACGGCTACGGTCATTGGGACTTCTCAGGATTCCTGTCAGTGCAGCTTCTGCTGAGGAAGCCCGCTAGGACTCCGAGGACTCTGCTTCTGAAGCTGCCGAGGCACCTCACCCAGATTTGTGAGTGTATAAGTGAGCTGTAATTTTCTGATTGTATTTTGTAATCTCCTCACCATTAATGGATATGAAATTTTGTTGAATGTCTGGATATCTCAAATTTTCGATTGTCTTATTAATTTAGTATTTTGTTGTTTGTTGTAACTAGATGAGGCTGCAGAAGGCATGACTCTCGTCTCCCGAGGAATCTCCCTAGGCCTAGTCGGACCCACTCAGGGTGCTGATGAATGTAGGGCTCCGGATCTTGAAAATCGAGTGAGAAGTAGATCTCGGGTATCAGATTTATTGAAGAGCACGTGGTGATCTCGGATGACTCCGACTTCGATGACTTCGAAGACCCGAAGGAAGGTCCTGACTTAGTCCTCAGGGAGGAGACAGAATCTCTGCTTGACTACTTGCGCACTCGACGCGACAGAGTGGCGAGGAGTCACTTTCGATTGATGCCTGGCATGCCTCTTCGCATGGAGTTTACATTGCATGATTGTCTTATCCATTAGCTGGATCGCGAGTTAAATTGCCATCGGTTTAAGGCGGGCGATCTCTAGGACTAGCCATCCAAATGGATGGACAAGTGGTCAGAGAAGGCCTGGCAGCAGAAGGAGCTGAAGAAGAAGCTCGAGCTATCTAAGGCTCTAAAGGAGCTGAGGAAGGAGAAACACAAACTCTTCGAGGCCTTTCTGAAAAAGCTGGAAGCATTGAAGCAGTGAAGGAGGATGCCTCGGGCTTATATCATTCTTGAGGGGCAGTCGATGATCGACTCGCTACGATCACAGGTTGAAGAAAAGCTCGAGCTCAGAGGGAAGGTTCAACAATTGGAGCAGAGTTTGCAACGTTGTGAGCGTGAGGTTGTGGATCTGCAAGAGGATGTGGTGCAATTAAATGATCGCTATTGCGAATCTTTCCAAGAGGTGCAGGATTTGCACTTTAAGCTGCAAACATCGCTTCTCTGGCAGGACTGGGTCAGGATCGATCGATAGGAGGAGATAGGAGCCGTCATGTTGACATTTGCACTCCACGCTTGTACTCTTTTATAATAATGTATTTATAATAAACACATTAATAATCACATTCAATTTTGTATTTTGTCTTTTCTGTATGCTTGTGTGACTTGATGAATCTATTTGATTTTGACTCGATTGTTTGATTGCGTCAAGCCAAGTGAGTTAGTTAGGACGCAGAGCCGACAATTGTCGGAGGGACTTGAGAGTTGTCAGAGCTTGCCCTCTGGGTGATTCTTTTCAATGTCACTGTTATGTGTTTTAGTTGTCAGGCTGAGAGTCTGATGTAGGTCATAAGAGTTAGTCATCAGAGTGAGAACTAGATATAGGCTGTCGAAGTGATCGCCATGAGCACTTTTATCTTTCAAGAGAGCCTACGTGTAGGTTTAGCCGTCAGGACGAAGACCCGATATAGGCTGTCAGAGTAACCGTCAAGAGCATTTTTATTTTTCAGGAGAACCTCCATGTAGGTCTAGTCGTCAGGGTCATCGCTTCCATCTTTTAGGAGAACCTCTGTGTAGGTCTAGCCGTTAAGATAAAGACCCATATAGATCGTCGGAGTGACCGGCAGGAGTGCTACCATCTTTCAGGAGAGCCTCCTTGTAGGTCTAGCCGTCAGGTAATGACCCGATATAGGTTGTCAGAGTGACCGTCAGGAGCACTTCTATTTTTCAGGAAATCCTTCGTGTAGGCCTAGCAATCAGTTCAAGGACCTGATATAGGCAGTCAGAGTGACCGTCATGAGCGCTACCATATTTCAGGAGAGCCTCCACGTAGGTCTAACCGTCAGGGTAAGGACCCGATATAGGCTATCGGAGTGACCATCCTGAGTACTTCGATCATTCAAGAAAGCCTCCATGTAGGCCTAGCCGTCAGGGCGAGGACCCGATATTGGCTGTCAAAGTGACCATCAGGAGTGCTTTCATCTTTTAGGAGAACTTTCATGTAGATCTAGCCATCTTGGTGAGCACCCGATATAGGTTGTCGGAGTGACCGTCAGGAGTGCTACCATCTTTTAGGAGAACCTTCGTGTAGGTCGAGCCGTCAGGCTAAGGACCCGATATAGGCTGTTGGAGTGACCGTCATGAGTGTTGCCATCTTTAATGCGAACCTTCATGTAGGTCTTGATATAGCTTTTGAGCGACTGTCCGCTTCTGTCATTCAGGAGTGACTCTATATAGGCAGCGACTATCAGGAGCCCTTCTTTCATTCAGGAGTGACTCTATATAGGCAGCAACCATCAGGAGCGCTTTCGTCATTCAGAAGTAACTCTGTATAGGTCTGAGTCGTCAGGTTGAGGAGCCGATATAGGCTTTTGGACGACCATCAGAAGCGCTTCCGTCATTCAGGAGTGACTCCGTATAGGTAGCGACTATCATGAGCACTTTCGTTATTCTTAAGTGACTCTGTATAGGTCTGAGTCGTCAGGTTGAAGACCTGATATAGGCTTTTTGATGCACTTCTGTGATTGTAGGAAAGAGATGGTGAACAATTGCAAACTTTTTTATTGAATGAGAAGTGGATCATATATAGTATCTCCTCAAATTAAAAGAGTTTCATTGCTTCCCGAGCGTCTTTCTGTCTTGGCCAACCCACGTGTATGAGCTATTGCCACCTCTGGCGACCATATTATATGGTCTCTCCAATTTGGTCCGAGCTTTCCCGCATTTTTCTCCATGGTGCTTTGGATGACACGCTTTAGAACTAGATCACCAACTTGAAATTTGCGAGCCTTCACCTTCTTGTGATGAGCTGTCTTGATTTGTTGTTGTAGGTGACAATGCAAATTTGAGCTTGCTGCCGCCTTTTCTCCGACTGATGTTGGGTTAGGCGAAGTTGAGCAACATTCTGGACCCAACTGACTTCTTATGTCCGGAGCGTTGGTATATAAACATCGACTGGAATGATGGCTTTCGTCCCATAAGCCAATTAGAACGGAGTCTCACCTGTCGGGACGCGTTTGGTGGTCTGGTACGCCTATAGCACTCCGGGGAGTCTCTCAACCCATTTGCCCTTTACTTTGTCTAGGCTCTTGCATAGACTAACCAGGATAGTGCGATTGCTGATCTCGGCCTGGTCGTTACCTTGTGGATAGTAGAGTGTGAAAAATTGATGGGTGATTTTGTATCTGGCATAGAAGCTTGCCACCTGCTTACTGGAAAAGTTCATCCCATTGTCGGAAATGATGATATGAGAGAGCTCAAAGCGACGTACGATGTTCTGCCAGAAGAACTTGATTATTTGTTGTCACGTGATGTCGAAGAGTGGCACTGCTTTCACCCACTTGGTGAAGTAATTTATGGCTACCAGTAGTAATCTGAACTAGGCTAGCGCTTGGGGAAGAGGGTCATTATGTCTAGCGTCCACTGCATGAAGTGTCAGGGATTTCGCAGAGGGTGGAGGTCTGTGATCGGTCTGTTTGAAGAAAGAGCGAACCTCTGGCATTGCGGATATTTCTTCATATATTCTTTGGCGTTAATAGTACCCCAGGTTAATGACTTTATGAGCGAGGGATCGGCCTCTTGTATGGTTCCCGTAATCACCATCATGGATCTCCTGCATTACTCTTCTGGCTTCCTCTAGACTGAGGCATCTGAAGTATGGGTCGGAATGCAGTTTGGAATAAGAATTCTTGTACATGAGGTTTCCAAGGAGTTTGTATTTGGTGGCGAGATGTTGCAACTTCTGAGCTTCAGTCTTGTTAGTATCCCATCTTTGAGATAAGCTATGATAGGATCCCTCTATTCCGGAGAAGTATCTAGACGCAACACTTTCTCGTCGGACTTGTGGATGCTTGGCTTGGGATGTACTCGACAGAGATCTCGTGTCTGAATGGGAAGTGACAACTGATGCTAGCATTGCCAGGAAGTCGCGTGGTTGTTCTTGGATCTCGTGACTTAAATGAAGTTGCAGTGGTAGAATTTGGATTTCCAAGTGGTAACGATGTTAAGGTACGCGGTCATCTGATCGTCTTTCGTCATGTATTCTCCATTAATTTGGCTCACTATGAGTAGCGAGTGGTAATGAACCTCAAGCTCCGCGGTCTCGATGGTAACCGCTAGTGCTTCGTACTCGACCTAATTGTTGGTGGCGCGGAAGCCGAGAGTGTAGGATTGCTTGATTATGGATCTCCTGGGGTAGTGAGGACTATCCCAACTCTGACGCCCCTGTCGTTTAATGCTCCATCCACGTTCAAGATCCACCCTATCCAGAGGTTTCTCTGCGGTGGAGGTCCTGTCATGAATTAAGCAATAAAGTCTACCAAGACTTGCCTTTGATTATTGTCCTCAGCTCGAAGGTAACTCCGAGGGGTCTGATCTCCGTGACCCACTTTACTGTTCCTCCGATGGCCTCAGGGTTTTTCACTATGACTCTAAGAGGGTATTCTGTCAGCACGATGACAGAAATGAATTGAAATTAATGTTTCAACTTCCTCGTAGTGATGAAGATAGCGAAAATTAACTTTTCAATTCTCGTGTACCTCATTTGAGCATCGATCAAGAATTTGTTGACGCAATAGACTGGTTTCTGGATGCCATCATCTTCACGGACCAAAACTGTGCTCACGAGTCGAGACTGTGAGATAGAGAAACAGTGTTTCGTCAGGAAGAAGTTTGGATAAGAGTGGAGGGGACGCCAGATAAGCCTTAAGACTTTGAAACGCTATTTCACATTGCTCGTCCCAACGAAAGTCAACTCCATTCTTGATCGCTTGGAAGAAAGGCTTACACTTGTCGGTTGACCTGCTAAGGAACTGATTGAGGGCAACGAGGTGCCCATTGAGCACTTGGACCTCCTTGACGCAAGTAAGAGACTTCATCTCTAATATTACGGATATCTGGCTGGGGTCGGCCTCAATTCCATGCTGAGTGACTAGATACCCGAGGAACTTGTAGGAAGCTACTCCGAAGGTACACTTCTCCGTGTTGAGCTTCACGTTGTATTTTTCAAAGGAAAGTGAATGCTTCCTCCAAATAATATAAATGATCTGAGCGCTCGAGACTCTTCACTAGCATGTCATCAACATACACCTCCATTGTGTGCCCGATCAACTCCTTGAAGACTTCATTGACCATCCACTGGAAGGTGGCTCCGGCGTTCTTCAATCCGAAGAGCATCACTTTGTAGCAGTAGATGGACGGCCCGTGGTAAAGACAGTATTCTATTCATCTGGTGGATGCATCTTGATTTGATTATATTCAGAGTAGGCATCCATAAAGCTAAGGAGTTGGTGACCCGCTGTTGCATTGACCATCTGGTCTATAGTGGCGAGAAACTTTCTCTAGGACAGCCTTATTAGGCTCCGTAAAGTCGATGCGGACTCTCCACTTCTCATTCCTTCTTCTTTATCAGAACAGAATTGGCAAGCCATTCTGGGTAAAGAGTTTTTCGAATGAAATCTTCCTTGAGCAACTGGTCGACCTCATCATTAAGTGCTTGGAGATGTTCTGCGTTCATTTTTCGCGGCCTTTGTTGTACTGGTTTATCCTCAGAGCGGATAGACAGCTTGTGGCAGATGATTGTTAGGTCGACCCCGAGCATGTCAATAGGGGATCACACGAACACATCTAGGTTCTCAGAAAGAAACTTCTGGAGTTGGGTCTTCTCATGGGCATGAAGTTTTGTACCGATCGGAGAACTAGATCTCGCTGGTAGGGGTCTGCATGAAATAGCTCAGCTTCCTCCTCCGATTTGTTGTCTAGAACTTCTGACTCGGTGGAAGAGTCAGGATCTTGGCTCTCATCTCTATGAGATTGCTATTGTGTAGCAATATGCTTATGTTTCTTTCTTGCGGGAGGTCTTCATTGGAGACTGCTCTCGTGGTCCTTGGTTTCCAGCCAGACTTCTTTCTAGCGATGGTAGAGATGATCCTGGACATGGCCTGGTCTCCTCTAAAGTGATCATTCCAATCGGAGTGGGATACTGCACCAGCTGATGATAGGTGGATGGTACGACCTTTATCATGTAGAACTAGGGCCTCTCGAGGATCGCATTATGAGGGGACTCCACGTCAATCACGTAAAACTCTGTGATGACTTTGTAAGGGTCAGCGTAAATTGAGAGGGCAACCGTGCCCGGAGAATGTGTCTCATTCCCGTCAATCCCATGCAGATCAAAATGGACTTGAGGGTTGATCATTGCTCGAGCGATCTCTGAGGTGTCCTCCATCCTGTCCAAGGTGCCTTGGTATTGAATGTTGACGGATCTCCCTCCGTCAACTAGAATTTTTGACACTCGGTAGTTGCCGATGATCATGGTGACAATTAGGGCATCATTGTGTGGGAAGTGCACAGTCATGGCATCAGTGTCTGAGAACAAGATTGGTCTGCTCGGAGTTGGGGGCGGATCTATCAGCACCGTAGGGTATTTGCTCTTACAAGCCTCATTGCTGTATATGGTATTCTCCTTGGTTGTGATGCCTTCTATCGGGGAAACGCCAAAGATGGTGGTAACTTTCTGATACTGGGAGAGAGCCCGGTTAACCTGACTCTCTTAACGTAGAGTCTGATTCACATCCTTTTGTATTTTGGTCTCTGAGGGTTATCCGGGGTTGAGAATAAACTCCTTGAGATACCCTCTGTTTACCAGCTGTCGAAGCTGCCTCCAGAGAGAGTGACAATCAATGGTACAATGTCCCATTCTATCATGGAAAGCGCAGTATTCTCCAGCTCCTGGACCCTTTGGTTAGGCGGGAGTGGGGCGCCTCACCCAATCTTGATCCTTGATGGCATTGACGACATGGTCCACGAAGATTTTGAACGGAGTGAAGTCGGCTTCCACTCTGTAGGACTTGGCAGGGTTCCATGGGGTTTGCTTGTGGACGGCGCCAGAAGCAAGGTTTTGGTTCTTCTTTGGGAAGGCAGGTTGCGACTTCGACTTCTCTCCCTTATCTTCCCCATGGTAGAGTGATCGACTGCGCTCTGGGTCGCATCTTCGATCTGGATGTACTTCTGAGCTCGAAAGAGGATATCCATCATCTTGGTGACTTCATGCTTCACCAAGTACTTGTAGAAAGAGTGACTTGCAACCTACTGACGAACGTTGCGGCAGTCACATCATCATTGCAGTTATACACCAAGGCCATCTGGTTCTGAAAATAACTGACATAGTGCTTGAGGCTCTATCCGGGCTTCATTTTGATCGTAAGGAGGTGATTGTTCTTGTCGAACTCTCGTTGGGAAGCGTATTGGTGGTAGAAGGTTTGCTTCACCTTTTCAAAGTTCTGGAGTAAAAGCCTTGGGAGAGAATAAAACCAATCATAGGCGGCGTCTTTAAGACTGGAGGGGAATACGCGACTCAAGAGGAAGTCGTTGTGAGAGGACCGCCATCTTGTCCTAGTATTGCCAGAGATGCTGGATGGGATCGGTCGCCCCAGAGTAGTATTTGAAGCTCGGCATCACAACTTCTTGGGGAAGCGATGAGAAGTGATTTCCTCCAAGAGGTGAATCAGAGGTTCGCCGCAAGGCTTCGCCTCTTTTTGGAGTTGTTGACTTGCCTCTTCGATCCGCCTCCGGACAATCTCCTCAATGTCCTCGATGCGAGGGCCTAAGGAGATTTTTGTTGGGCCCAGAATTCTCGGAGTGTTCATCATCACTTGGGAGGTCAGATCTGGCGCGCCTCCGATTGCTCTCAGTGTGGTTTATCCCTGCGGTGAGAGGTTGTGACGAGGGAGCCTGGGATCCTTCTGCTTCCTCATTCCTTGTGGATTGAGACTTCCGGAGGATCTCAATCTGAGTGGAGAGTTGAGTTTGTATACGGGCGGCCATGTTTCTCTCCAGAACAGCCTTCTCATGTTCACAAGCCGCCTCTGCCCGTTGCTCGTCGAATTGCCTTTGGAGCCTGGCGAGCATTTGAAGGAGTTGTCCTTTGGGAGGAGCTGGATTTTGTGCCCGTTAGTCCCTGCCTCCGGCGCAACAGCCGGAAAAGAGTGGTCTTCCCCAACGTCCTCGATGTGAACCTCGAGGTGGGGTGGATGAGCGTTGATAGGCTCCGAGTTCCCAACAGCGATAGACTTGTCTTTAGAAGTGACGGCAGCGGCCTAGGCTGCACTCTTCCTCGGTGGAGTAATTTCATTTAGCGAGGCTTTTTGAGAAAGGGTTTAGGAAAGGAAAAAGATATTGAGTGTGGATTCAAGCTCTCAATGAAAACACCAAAATGTGAAGATAAATTCTCTGAGAATTTCTCCACACTACGAGTTGTAAGTGAATGGACAGATGTAAGCAATCCCAAACAACATAGATTTACGTGGAAAATCAGAAAGGGAAAATCACGAGAGAGAGAGAGAGAGAGAGAGAATTCACTATAATGTCTGGAGATTACAATGAATTCAGCAGAGTAATACTGCGATTACAAGTTATAGGATTTTCTATAATTAGATGTGAATCGCTAGAGCTTCTGTGATCTGGTTTCAACCCCTTTCTCGACGGAAAGGAGATGTATTTATACCTGCATGAGCTGTCTTCATAGGTGCGGATATTTCAGATTTACAACTGTATAATTCACATGTTGTAATCTTATTGTAACTGCTCAGATCATGCTGCTTGATTGTAGGATCGCCATGCACCGCCATTCATAACCGCCTGCATCGATATAGGGGTTACAACATTCAGAAAATGTGGAAGATCTACCAGCATAGTCGGAGCTCTGGATCGTAGGGATCGTGTTGTCCAATTGTAAGTAGCGTAAGTGTAGCAGGCTTCAGAGGGTGTTCGTGTCGGAACCATGGGTGGCTCCGGAAGGATCTCTGTACTGATAGGAAATGATCTTGTATTGATTGTTGGCATCCCGGAGAGTTGTGCAGCTCCGGTTGAGTGATGTCTCATCGGATATGGGCTCGGGTGAGGCCCGAGGCTTTCTTCTTGGACCCACATCAGGCTTGTAAGTGAGCTGGACCTGCTGCCAGAGAAGTTGAGCCTCCAAGTGTCCGGACATGTGTCATGATCTTGACGAATGTCAAAATCTCACCACTACATATTTGAAAAGAATCTCTCTTTTTAGGATAAGGCAAAGATGAAATTTGATAGGATTACGTTGTCACTATCAGGTGACTGCCACCACATATTGCTACCATCAGCACAAAACCTTCAAGGTAAAGTTCCACAAAGTAGGATGGCTATGTGTTTCCTACTGAAAAATGGAAAATAAGTAAGATAGATCAAGGTTTAGAAGCCAGTAGGCTCCACGTGATGTTAGGAGTATGCCTAGCTACCAAGTTGGCGCCTAAGCACTAATTAGGTGTGGAGGGAATAAATAAATAAATAAAATAAATTGAGGACGCAGAATTAGAAGAAAATGAAAAACTGGAGATACATGTCACTTTCCGGGCCTCTCTCTTCACTGTTGTCTCCATCCTATGAAGGTCTCACTGGTGTCACCTCCTCCTTTGTGTCCTCCATCATTCACGTTTGGTGCCATTGCGATGAGGAAGAGCCGAGAATTCAGTTTCAAGGCTCAACCCATTTTAGAGAAGTGTGTCTATTTCGGACCTGCTTTCTGTTAGTTAAAGCTGCGAGGCACAACATCATGACATTGTCTTTCACACCTCTTTTTTTTTTTTTCCCCTTAACCTTTCCTTGGCCTATGAGAAGTTTGATTCAGCAGCTATGCGATCTTCAAACAATTTGTAATCATGACGAGATGCAAGTGTTCGTATAGTTGAAAGTTGACACGAAGGAATGCCAGTTCTAGAATCAAGGTTCTCTGTATTGATATAGGCTGCAGGTTTTTGGTATGAGAATCAATAATATCGTTCTTTTTTGTCTTGTCGTATTAACGATATCGATATCGTCTCGGTCATATTGGGTAATAACAAAAATATCGGGCGTGAGGATCGGTATCAGATGATATTTCAAACCTTGTCGGGAATTCTTATCGTTGCCTGATTACTTTGCTGAAGCAACTAGCTTGGGCAAAGGATATGGTTAATGAATGTTTGGAATGCCCGTGAGTGCATCAGTAGGTTGAGGAGAATCTGAAGTGAACGCACACAGAAGGTATGTGGTTTAGTATAATAGAATTCATTTAAAGTGAATCCACACAGGTATATGAAATTCATCATGTTAATCAAGTATATGGTTTAAGGGCAATGGAATTCATCCTGTTTATTAGGTAGATGGTTAAGGGTAATCTGAGTATATAGAGTGTAAACCGAGATTATAGTATTGTGACACTAGATGACAAGAAATACCGATTGGCAGTCATTTAAGTTCTTGGGTTCTATTATCCAAAAGGATGTGGAGATCCATAGTGATGTCAACCATAGGATCCAAGCCGGCTGGTTAAAATGGAGGAGCGCAACAGGAGTTTTATGTGATCGTAATATTCCGTTATAACTGAAGGAAAGGTTTTACCGGACTGCTATTAGGCTAGCTTTGTTATATGGTACAGAATGTTGGGTTATAAAGAGATATCATGCCCAAAGGATGAGTGCAGCAGAGATGTGCATGCTTCATTGGATATGTGGTAACACGAGGAGAGATAAGATGAGAAATGAGGATATTCGTACTACGATAGGCGTATCCTCTATAGAAGAGAAAGAGAGAAAACCGCCTACAATGGTTTGGTCATGTGCGATATAGATTTACAGATGCGTCAGTCTGACGAGTAGAGCGTATCAAATTAGAGCAAGTTAAAAGAGCGCACGGGAGACCGGAAAAAAAATGGAGGTAATACGACAAGATATAGAGGCTAAACGTTTTAATGAAAGCATATTGTTTGATAGGAATGAGTGGGGAAAGCTGATCCATGCGCCCGATCCAGCGTGATTCTCTTTTGGTTCATGTAGCCTACCCTAAATACTTGGGACAAATGGCTTAGTTGTTGTTGTTGATGTTGTGTTAAGGGTAATAGAATTCTTCCTGCTACTTGCGTATCACTCGTCAATTATCTAGATGAGACATAAACAATAACTAATTGTCAAACTGAAACAATGGAAAAAAAAAAACATAAAATACAACAACGGGAAAAATGCATTGTTTTATCAGAAATTATTGGGATCAGTTACATAAGTCTTCTCTACATTCAGATCTGTTAAGACCCACTTAATCTGTTAGTGCTGAGAAAAACGATGACATAAAGTTATAAAACTAGGGTTCTATACCTCCGTACTGTTGTAGGTGGCATGTATCCTGGAGTTGACCCTTTATAATAGAAATTTGAGGACAAATGTCATAATCCCATTCACCTCTTATTATTGGATGGCACATAATAAAAGAACCAAAAAAAAGAAAAAAAACCTCAAGTTTCCTTTTCTCATCCATAAATAGGTTTTGTTATAAAACCAACCTGACAACTTGTGAATGTATGACTGTTTCCTATGTATCTGGCCAAGAAGCATAATATACAGAATGCAGACTCGTGTTGTTATTTGATCAATTTTATTCAGTGAGATGGAAACTTTTCTAGGCAATGACAATGGAAAATTAATCATGCAAACACTTGGCACTCATGTTAATACGCATAGCGTAAGGCTAAACCAATGGAAATTTATCATCGTTGAACTGTTATGCCAAAGTGAAAGGGACTCTGTGCCTTTTGGAGTTTGTTTCTTATTGTTACTTCTAATATGTGAGAATCCCTAATCACAATATATATGGGGAAAGTGTTTTTGAGTTTGTATGTGGGGAATGGTGTCAAATTGATTCTTTAGGTAATTACCTAGAGGGCTGGCCTATAATCGCACCATGGATCACTCCAGTGGATGAACCTCACCAGTCATCATGAACTCCAAGCTCTAAATGGTTGTGAATCAAAAATCATGTAAATTTATGCAATTTTCACCACCAACCAAAAGGTCTTGTTTGTTCCAATATGTTGAAAAACTACTCATTTTGAATAACATGAATGATTGATTGAAAGATATCAAAGTCGCATGATGTTTATAGGCAGGTTTTAAGGACATGAAGATCACAGTGCAATTTGTAGATGATCCATTAAGATGGTCCACTTGTGAGATTTTAGGCTGGCTCCATGATAGTACCTTTGGACCAGATTGCCTGCCATTCAGTATCATAAGTTCATAACCATAGTAGAGATTGTAGGTAGGTTCAATTGATCAAAAGATGTTTGGTTTTCGAAGCTTTATTGATTAATGTTAATTTATTGGCCACTACTACAACTGCCATTCTACCATTTGTTATCATTGTTTTTTTATTAAACATTTTCACTATAGCATGGAATTTTTGTTTTGCATTTTTGAGTAACTTATTAGATTCAATTTATCATATTGACCGTGGATGCTTAGATGAGTGGAGAAAGCTGCTCCATGTGTCCGATCCGGCGTAATTCTCTTTTGGTTCATGTAGCCTACCCAGAATACTTGGGACAAATGGCTTAGTTGTTGTTGTTACCGTGGATGCTTGGGAAGGCCTTATTTGACTCTTTGACTTCTTTTGCACGTTAGAGATAACATGTAATTCCTTGTCGAAAATCATATATCACCTACCTCTACGTCTAGATTCCTTCATGGATCTAGGGGAATTTGGAATGCCACTTCTTGGTTGCATAGGCATAAATTGCGGGTCTGTTTGGTTGTCGTAACTGACCGTAATTCGTAGTTGTAGTTGGTAAAGTCTTTTACAATTGTAAATGAGTTACATGTATGTAAATTTTACGGTGTTTGGTTGGTAATATAAAATTGTAAAGTGAGAAAGTGTATTATACTTTACGGTGTTTGGTTGTCATAATGTATAAGTCGTAAGTGAAAAAGTTGACCACAAAATTAACTATTTGGTGATTTTAAAAGTTTTAATACTGCAAATAAATATTAAAAAAGTTAAATATTAAAAAAATTTAATATTAATATAAGAAAATATTACAAATTTGTATGACCACAAAATTAACTGTAACTGGGCTGTAAGTGAGTGGTAACTGGGTTGCAAGTGAGTGTTAGCTGAGTTACGTAAGTCTTTTACGAATTACGGTCCAAACAAACGCCGTAGTTGTAACTGGGTAGTAAGTCATTTACGAATTACGGAGTTTTACGCGAAACAAACAGCCCCGCATGACAAAAGATGTTAGGTATGCTCACCAACTAGTCAAAAAAGTTTGACACACAGATAGAGACAATATATCTGTTCTTACAAGCAATGGATTGAGAGGCAAAGTCTATGAACAAACATGATCTACCTCGGACGTATGAGTATTTTTCAATGACGGTTCTGATGGAAGAGACATTTTAAATGTTTTTAAACATAAGATTTGTCTGTTTCTATATATTGTCTCTTGAACTTAACAACCATCAAATTGATCAAGAAATTCTCTGGCATATTCTCTTGTTCAGGTGGTATCCGATTTGATAGCTTAGAGCTGTCACAGATCTTTATTCTCACTAGCTACTTCTTTAGAAATTGCTGAGGGAAGTTATGGCTATGTGTCTGGTGCCAAAGTGGTGTAATCCTCGGACATTAGGACTTAAACATTGGTGATGGAGGGTGACGAAGAGAGATTTGAAAGCGCTGTCTATTAAAGTCTGCCGACCTGGATTTCTGAATATCAGTTGCCCTCTGCGTCTAAGACTTGCATTTATTTGAACTTATTTTATGTTTCTTTTGTTATCCCTTGTTCTCTCATCTTCAGTTTGCTGTTTATGTTGTTAAACCACGCTGTTTGTTTTGAGGTGATTTTGGAGCTCCTGAGAGTATCTTAGCTTCTTTCCCCCTTTGCTGTAATGATTCTCTCTTGACTTTGCTGTATTATCTCCAGAGAAGATTAGCTCCCTTTTAGGGTTAATATATTTTTGAACTTTCCTTGAGCAATGTCTTTAACAATTCTTTTAAGACCCTATGGTTCTTTGAGATACCTCCATGCATATTTGTTTTCTTATCTAGGGGGAAAAAAACTGTTTCTTGGATGAAAGGGGGCTCTCATCTTCTGGTGAGGAAATGGAAATATCATTTTGTGAACATTAGCTAATTTTGCTTGTACAAAACAACAAGATATTTGTGATATTTGTAGCAAAATGTTTGTGGCTGTAAGCCTTTGATGCCATTTTTTTTCATACCCCATCACAAGATTAGATTTCCATTGCTGTGACTATAAGATTTTAGATGTTACTTCTTCCATTATTTTGAGAGAGGATTACCTTCCAACATCAAGGTTTTACTTGGCTGCAGAAACAATGGTCCCAAGAAACTTTCTATTGTGAAAATCCAATTAGAGGGGAGGATAAATGGGGGGGAAAAAGTTTTTATACAACTATAAGCGTCTATAACCTTTTCAACTTCGACTGTTTTTAGGATTTCTTTTGTTATCTGAAAGCACATAATAATACTTTGAGGAAAATGAATTATAAAATACATATTTTTTTTTGTTTCATTTCACACCTACAATTTCTGATAATTTCTTTTTCATTCCTGAAATCTTTATATTCCATTTCAGCACCTAGATTTATTTAAGTTGGGACTCCCGCCATTAGTATCTATTAACTTTTAATGGGGATAGGATTAAAAAAAAATCAAATTACATTCAAGGGTCAATAAGAAGTAGAGAAGATAGATGGGTAAATTTGTCAGATTTGGAAGTAAAAGAAATATTCTATATATCTTTTCATACATAGAGGAAGGGGTTGTTTGTTTCATCCTAAAAGACGTAAAAGTCTGTAATTCATAAATGACTTACAATCCAATTACAACTGCGGCATTTGTTTGGACCGTAATTCGTAAAAAACTTACCACTCACTTGCAACCCAATTACCACTCACTTACAGTCAAATTACAGTTAACTTTATGGTCAAGCAAATTTGTATTATTTTTTTATATTAATATTAATTTTTTTTAATATTTAACATTTTTAATATTTATTTGCAATATTTAAACTTTTTAAATCACCAAATAGTTAATTTTGTGATCAACTTTTCACTTACGACTTACACATTACGACAACTAAACACCGTAAAATACAATACACTTCTTACTTACAACTTTATATTACCAACTAAACATCGTAAAACTTACATGCATGTAACTCATTTATAACTGTAAAAAAATTTACCAATTACGACTTACGAATTACGGTCAATTATGACAACCAAACAAATCTGAAGTATAACGAAGGATAGGTTTTTGTTCCAAAAGAAGTTGGGTGTTGAAATGGATATATAAAAAATTTTGTATGAAAATAAAATTATAAACAATTACTTGTGTCAATATTAAAAAAAAAAATCATACAGAAAATATTGCATCATATTTTGCAACAAAAAGACCAATGCTACTAGCTCCTCTTGTTTTGATTATGACCTAGATTTAAAAACATTTGTCCAATTGGTAGAAATGGTCCATGATCAGTGCATGACTTGAGGTGGGAAAGAAGGAGCTCCATCCATCCCACCATCCAGTTGGTGATGACAATAATATCCATCATGAGGATCAGATTGGGGCATCTGATGGAGGTAAAAGCAAAATGTAGAGAAGACAAGAGTGGTCCCTTGTGGCATGCATCTGCTCCCAAAGTCTGAATCAGGCTGCAGTTGGCAGGAGCTTTAAGTGATGACATGAAAAGAAGTTGGCGGCCTGCTTTGATGGTTTTCAGTCAAGGATGTGGGTGGAGGCCAAGGGGACCCCTACGGAGAGAGAGGCCAAGAGACTTGTCGTGGGACTCTGTGTAGGCGTGTTTTTTTGTTTTTTTTTTTTTTTTTTAATCGTAAGTGAAAAATTCTACCACAAAGCTAATTGTTTGATAATTTAATAATATTAAATATTTAAAATAATAAAAAATAAAAATAAAAAATAAAAATATTAAATATTAAAAATAAATAGTAAGAACAATAAATATAAATAATATAAATAATAAAAAAATATTAATTTTAAAGTAAATATTACTTATCTAGAGATAAAAAGGATTATTATATATATTGTAAAAGTGAATGAATGTTATGGAACAGAAATCCAATAGGATATCCCGAATAATGAATTGCGAATATGTTATTATATATGTGTGTGTGTGTGTGTGTGTGAACATAATACGGGTATAATACCAAATTGTGACTTTACTATTTATAATTCGTATAGACATGATCATTAAGTGCTTGTATATGTATTAATATGGATGAACATAGACAAATACTACGTGAGTTATATGTTTGTGAGTTTCTGAACATGATGTATTTGTTTATGAGTATTTATTAGAATTTAGAACCGAATAATTAAACACTAGGTTTTGATAGAAATTGTTAAGTAAATTTTTAGCTTAATACCATCTATCCGTCTGTGATGAATATTGAAGTTACTTCACATGAAAATTGTTAAGTGGGTAAAGTCTGTCTCCAATTTTATTAAACATTATGATTGCATGTTTATTGACTATAGATATAATAATAATTATAGTTAAGTGCAAATTTAATAGCAAATAAAAGTGATATCAAATCTGTTGTGAAATTAATAGTTATAGGTAATAATCGAATAGTGGTTGGTTAACACCGGATATACCCGGTGAGTAGACTAAACAGTGATGGAATGGAAAACTGGTTATAGATCGTGGCTGTCCATTAATTAATAAGAGAAAATTAGAAATCAGTTAAGATAAACGATCATTTGAGATAGATTATCTATAAATGGAGAATTATAGAACCGGTTGTATTAATAATGCTTTCAGAATTGTTGTGTTCCATGGGGGGGTGTGCGTGAACATGTGAATGTCTACTGTGATAGTAATGATGAATAATTATTATATGAACGATAATATACAAATTGGTCGGACATCGAAAATGATCAGGTGATATTTACTTCGAACATACTAAATTGAACCTATAATAATTGGTGACACAGTAGTAACTAATGAGTCTGATTACAGTTGAGAAAACCCTTGTGTGACAATAGATTGAATCATGATTAATAATGTTAACTTGAAATATGACATATATGCTTACAACGTGATTTTGTATAACGACTTACAGGCTTGAGGCATCAAAGGCCATCAGATGATTTATAGATTTATATATCTGTTAAATTGTTAATTAAAAGCAATTGAAAGAAATCAGATAGATAAATAACTAAAATTTATTTAACATGAAAGGATGTGAGTAAAATAAAATCTTTGAATCAGAACTTGAAAGTAGATATTGTACTATTTAGCGATTATTGACTATTGATGAGAAAACTGTCGAATAAGGTCAAGTTTGATAAAAGTCAGTTAGAGTGTAACCAATAATGGTGTATAAGTAATAAAGTGAGTAATGAATTGGTGAAAATCAGTTAGAGTTGGTACTGAGCAAACCTGACAATTTAATATTAAGTATACTGATCAGAGATGGATAAAGCGATTTCAACAAAATAAATACCGAGAGTATTGAACAATACTATATTATGACTACTCTATACGTCGAAAATTTATGAGTATCCTTGTGGTTGATTAATCAGAAAATCATGATTCTCAATTAAGTTGGAAATTCAAATCACTATAGTGATACAGATTATATCTAATCGGTAATAGATAGATAATTATCTAAATGATTGAGTATCAGTGATACGAACAAAAGATTGACGTCGTGTCATTGTGATTATTAATCCAGTATTAGTAAGTGATATATGTATATGGAAGTAACATGACATAACTATGAAAGCTGACGGGTTGAGAACTTGATAGTTAATAATTGATTGATATACAGATTTATACATGTACATATTATACATACATATGCATATACGTGAGTTGATTGCACATGTGAATGTGGACGATGATTCGACTAATAATTAATTGAAATAAAGATAATTGTGAAATTAATAGCTATATAATCAGAAATGATAAAATTCGGTACGTATGAACTGACAATTATGGAATCGAAGGAAATGTTAGTAATAAACTGATTTATCGGACAACAGAATTCTCTGTGTGGTTTGGATTTAATAGATAGAAATAAGTAATGATAGAATAGATGTTATAAAAGTCAGTAGTGTTAAGACCGGTATCAGTAGAATCTGGAATTAACACTGGACTGAATCAAATAAAAGTATTATAATCAGTCCTGGATTGAATAAAGGACAATTATAATATAAAATGTGTTAATAATTCATGTGATATCAGAATTTTTATGTAACTATTAACTTGTATCAGAAGGGATGAGAAATTTTTGATTCACACAAATTATAACCAATAGACAGTGTGCTTGATGATAAAAGAGACAATTGGTAATGACTCCCGGATGTTAACTAAATAATAAAATATGAATAAGTATTATGATTAAAAAATCGAATACTGGTGTTACGAATCAGAACTTGACTGGTACATACTGAGACCATTAAGTTGTATGCATTATGTGTGTGTTTGGTACCTCTTAGATATGATAAAAATTCCTTGAAACTAACGAGTTAAGAAATGAAATTGCATGAACTTGACTGTGTGACATATCGGTATGAATGTGAATGCTTTTGTGATAAGAAATGTGCATAAGTATGTATATGATATCATTTATTATATTAGAGGAAGGAACCGGATTGAACCGGAGGTGATCGAAGGGGAGTATTGTTGTTATTTATTGTATCGAAGGAAGGGACCGGGTTGAACCGGAGATGATCGAAGGGGAGTATTGTTGTTATTTATTGTATCGGAGGAAGAGACCGAGTTGAACCGGAGGTGATCGAAAGGGAGTATTGATGTTATTTATTGTATCGAAGGATAGGAACTGGGTTGAATCGGAGGTGATCGAATGAGAGTATTGCTATTATTTTATTGAAGTATGCATGAATGTATGTTTATAACATCCAGTATATGGATGTCGTTATTTATGTCATCCGGTTTATGGATGTGATTATTTATTTCATCCAGTTTATGGATGTGATTATTTATATCATCCGGTTTATGGATGTGATTATTTATATGATCCGTATATGGGTGTGGTTATTTATGACATCTGGTATATGAATATGATTGGTTTTGATATCTGAATTATGGATGTTGTTATATATGACACTTAGTATATGTATATGCTGTTTGACAATTAGATTGTTGTGACATCCGGTATATGAATGTGATTGTCTCGTATTTCTTCATGTACGAACTGAAAGTACACCTAGAGGGGGGTGAATAGGTGTACGGCTAATCTAATGAACTAAATGCAGAAATTAAAACTAAATTGCAACTACACTTAGTGCAACCAACGAGTGTAGCCGAATTCCCGGTGAAGGGCTCTAGACTAACTCCTCTTGATTCCTCTGAATAAGAGTTGAGGCGCTATATGAAGCTCTCGTGGTTAAGCACAAGCGAGGCACACACAAACAAGCCAATCATATAATGTATAAATAAGCAATATGAATAGATGCAAGGCACAATATAAAGGGAGAGAGTTAAGAGTCAATGGATCAAACGCAAACAACAAGATGTGTTTCGAGGTTCGAGCACCCAGCTCTACGTTCCCGCCTTCACCGAGAAGGATTTCCAATCCACTAACTTGTCCATGTAGGACTCCCACACAGGAACCTCCACCGAGGATTTTGGGGCAATACAACCGGGAGTTCACAACTCCTCTCTCCAACCAATACAACCTCTCACAGAGGTAATGCACAACCAACTCAATCACCACCTCACACAAGAGGGGTAGGCACCTAGCCAAACAATCACAATCCACCTCTTCACCAAAAGGGATACACAACCAATCTCCACCTCTCACTAGAGGGAGCCAATCACAACTCCACAATCAACCTCTACCAAAGAGGGTTACAACAAATAAGGAGGGTTACAACAAAGTGGTATATTTCAACCACAAACCAATTTTCCCACAAATAAAAGATCCTATAGATAGGATAGGAGATATAGCTCAAGTGTGAAAAACAAAGAGTTTGGAAATCAAAAACTCAAAGAAAAACTCTTGGAAAACTTCTAGAATAGATAGAAAAAATATAGATCAAAAACCGATCCCAAAAGACTTTCCTTTTTCTTGATTTTTTCAAACCCTTTTTGAAACAAATAAAGATGAGAACTTTGAACAAAAAACTCTTTTGAAACTTGAAAATAAACACTAGGAATTCTGAATTTTTTCTCTTAAAAATTCTTAACCAAAACCCTTTACAAATGGGGTATATAAAGCCCCATTGAAAAACTAGCCGTTGGGGCTGATTTCAAGCCTTGGCGGCTGGCAGTCGACCGGTCCGGTCGACCGCCAACGGTCAAAAATTTGACCGTTGGAGCCCTCCGGTCGACCGCCCGGTCGACCGTGCCAATCCAGAGAGCAAATGCTCTCTGGCCGGTCGACCGCCCGGTCGACCGGTCCGGTCGACCGCCCCACCTGAGAGTGGGGTACTTGCAGTCGGTCGACCGCCTGGTCGACCGGCCCAAGTGGCTGGCCAGCGTGCACGTTTTGTGCACGTCGGTTGACCGGTCCGGTCGACCGCCAGAGCCTGGCAGGCAGCATTTCGGGACAGAAAACTTGGGTTTTAATTTTAAAATAAAATCCCATAAAACTTCTAAAAATTCGCAAAAATAAGTTCAGTATAATACATTGAAATACAGACTTGTGTGAAAATTTCAACACAAATTTCAAACTTTTTGAACCATTTTTGTGTTATGGAAATTTTTTGAAAACCAAAATCCGTAATTTCTAAAACTTGAATTTTTGAATTGAAAATACGTTTTGTCCAAAACTTATCCAAATACAAAAACATGATATAGAAACAACTTTTAGGCATATTGTATATGGATATAATCCAATAAACATATAAAGATATATATCATAGTTTTTGACAATAATTCCAAAAATAAGTTTTCTTAAGACACAAATCTTAAATACATGCATAGGTATGTCAAACTAAGTTTATTGAAGATATGAAGCATACATGTATATAGAATGAATCTAATATACATAAAACCATGTAAACTTATTTTGAATCTATCTATTCATGAAAACCGAGATTGGTTAAATCAAAACCGAAAACCGAAACATGAAAACTTAAACAAGTGTGTGTGTTGTGAACTTGAGCATATCACACTATCTAATCTTTACACATAAACATAAACTAAACTATGTACCGAGATCTTCTTGATGAACTCCGTCTTCAAGTCGACTCAATCCAAACCGTGATCCACCGAGCTAGACTCCAATGAGTGCTATATATGATCTTAATGCTCGGGCTCTTGAATCACCATGTGAGAAGCTCCAAAACTCCTTTGTTGAAGCTAATCACCTACTAATATCCTGGTTAAGAATCTGAAACTAAACATCACAAGATTATTAGTAAACATAACTACATGAGTTAATCATCATCAAAACTAGAGGGGAAGGCCTCTGGGCCAATACGAACAACAACAACAACAACTAAGCCATTTGTCCCAAGTATTTGGGGTAGGCTACAGGAACCAAAAGAGAATTACGCGGGATCGGGCACATGGACCTGCTTTCTCCACTCATTCCTATCGAGCAATATGCCTTCACTAAGAACTTTAGCTTCTATATCTTGTCGTATTACCTCCATCCATGTTTTCTTCGGTCTGCCCTGCGCTCTTTTAACATGCCTTAAATTGATATACTCTACTCGCCGGGCTGGCGCATCTGTAGGTCTATGTCGCACATAATCAAATTATCATAGGCGATTTTCTCTCATCTTCTCTTCTATAGAGGCTACACCTATCTTAGTACGAATATCCTCATTTCTTACCTTATCTCTCTGCGTGTTACCACACATCCAACGAAGCATGCGCATCTCTGCTACGCTCATCTTTTGGGCATGATGTCTCTTTATAACCCAACATTCTGTGCCATATAACAAAGCTGGCCTAATAACAGTCCGATAAAATTTTTCCTTCAGCCATAACAGAATGTTACGACCACATAAAACTCCTATTGCACTTCTCTATTTCAACCAGCAGGCTTGGATTCTATGATTGACATCACTATAAATCTCCCCATTCTTTTGGATAATAGAATCCAAGTACTTAAAATGACTACTCATCAGTATTTCTTGTCCATATAGTCTCACAATACTATAATCTCGGATTCCCTGTTTACTGAATGTACACTCCATATACTCTGTTTTGATCTTATTTAATCTAAAATCTCGACATTCTAGAGTTTCCCTCCATAACTCCAATTTGGCATTTACCCCGGCTCTCGTCTCATCGACTAGGACAATATTTTCAGCAAATAGCATACACCATGGTATCTCATCCTGAATAGCTCTAGTAAGCCCATCCATCACTATGACAAATAAGAATGGACTCAATGCAGATCCTTGATGCAATCCAATTGTGATAGAAAAATCACTTGTTATGCCTCCATAAGTTCTGACATTTTCCACTAGTCCATCGTACATATCCTTGATTATATCAATATATTTGATGGGGACTCCCTTTTCATCAATGTCCACTATAATACCTCTCTTGGCACCTTATCATAAGCTTTTTCTAAATCAATAAAGACCATATGCAAATTTCTCTTCCTCTCTCGAAATCGCTCTATAAGTTGACGAAGCAAATGAATAGCCTCTGTCGTCGATCGCCCCGGCATGAACCCAAACTGGTTCTCTGATATTGTAACATTCTGTCTTAACCTGTGTTCAATCACCTTTTCCCAAAGCCTCATGGTGTGACACATGAGTTTTATTCTATGATAGTTTGAACTACTCTGGATATCACCCTAGTTCTTATAGAGAGATACTAAGGTACTCTTCCTCCACTCATTGGGCATCTTTTTAGTTAGCCAGATCTTGTTAAAAAGGTTTGTCAGCCATTTCACGCCCACCTCTCCTAAGCATTTCCATACCTCAATAGGAATTTCATCCGGGCCAACAGCTTTCCTTGACTTTATCCTCTTCAAGGCCTCTTTAACTTCAGATTCGCTAATTCTGCGCATATAATTATGGTTCATATCCTGACACTTAATGATAAGGTCATCTAAGTCTTGAGTAGAACTACTATTGAACTACCATTTCTTCATGTACGAACATACAACTATATTTGGATACTATCATGAGTAGTGTGTGATGTCATATGTATATTGGGGGAAATAAAAACGAATTGTAAAGTAATCTAGTGAGTAAGATTATACACTCCAAGAGTTGTGTTGTGACCGTGAGTTATAAGTGAAATACGAATATGCTACAAACTGAATATAGGAGAGGTGATTATAAGAGAGAGACGATTAGATCAAGTATTGTAAAATACATAATATTGTATGTTAATAAAATTAGTCATGTGTACCCAAAAGAATGCATATAACAAGTATCAAATAATAAAAAGAATCTATGATCCATTAAGCCGCAATATCAACCATAAGTAGGAAGATAAGTGAAACTGATTCTTAAAATTCGTTCAACTGCATCATACTTGAATTACAATGGTATTATAATACAAACTCTAGTTTGACTGATTTTACTCACTGAGTTGTTGAGCCCACCCAATCACAGATTAATGTTTTCAGGTCAAGGCAAGGTGAAGGTCCGACTTAAAACTGCAAGGATGTTCTACTGAGATAATGCATGTATTTATTGTAGAATATGATACCTTTTATAAACTCTGATTTTATTAGTAATTGTGAGTTAGTGCTAGTGGCAGTGGATAGTGATACACTTTGATAAATGAAAATAATATGAATGGTTACAGTTTGTATATTGAGTAGAACTCATAAATGATTTTGTGTTAGAATATTACATCAAGGAAAGAACTCTTATATATACGTTTATTTGATTAACTTTAAGATGAACTATATGATGAAATTTAGAAAATTAATAAGTAGGCTGATGTTAGCAAAAATTAATTTATATTGTATTGAGATAGACTCCATATTTTTAGGGAGATGCTGTCAAATTTTTGTAGAATATCCGAATAAAAAAATGTTGAGGTTGATGATTATAGATATTGAGGTAATTAAACACTGGGACCGTTACAGTTGATATCAGAGCTTACACTTAGAAACTTGGAGAAGGGCTCAGGTGTAAGTTTAAGATAGTATTAGCATAGAGATTGATTTAGGTTATTGGTTCAAGGATAACAATGATTGTTTTAATGAATGTATGTGAGTGTGCAGTTTGTATGAATGAATGAATGTGTACCTTGATGTAAGAAGTTCATAGGTGTAATGGGTTCTTATGTGTATGATTAATCTCGAAATGGATGATATTTGATTTTTTTTCTTATATTCAAATGAAAGTATACCCACATATACCTTGATTCGAATGAGTTCTATTAGGAGTGCAGGCCCTTAGTATGAACTACCAGTGGTATGGGACATTGAAATAAAGAAAAGGCTAAAATGTCAGGCAAGTCAAGATTTTATCGGAACGGAAGAACTATATTGAAAATCTGAATGTGAAATGATGAATTTGTCAAGATAAGAGATCGATAGATAAATATATTTATGTATTGAGTATATGTGATGGGTATATCATCAAGTATGATACGTGTATATGCTGATATAATGTGTGAAGATATATGATATAGCTACCACCGAGTGTGATATGTGTATGTATTAGCATACGATACATATTAGATAAATGTGGTGATATGATATACGTGTGTGGGTGTGTTATATGCTATGTGCACACAAGAAGAATTTGATAATAAACTATAAGTATAGAGGTAATTGGAGACATTGCTCTCATCTTTTATTAGATATGCCAAGTTTCGAGGACGAAACTCTTTCTAAGGGGGTAGAGCTGTAACACCCGGGTTATTAAACTCTGGGTTAATATATTATCATTGGGTTAATAATATTTTTCATGAATTCTAATGATTTTTTTCTGTGCTAAATGAATTTCAATAATTCATTCGTGGAAATCTGGATTGGATTTAAATTTTTATAAATCATTCCGGATTAATTGATATCAGAAAATAATGAAATCTATGTATGTTTGTACACTGATATAAGTGTGTGTAACACTCAAATATTTTAAATCTGGTTTATTATGTATATTTCTAAAATTTGGATTATACTGATAAGGAGATCGATAATCGGTATATTACCAGATATTCTTTTGATATTATTATTAAATTTTTGTGATTAGAGGAATATTGAAAAATATGTGAAATTTTTGTAAATGTATTTATTTTATGAAATACTTGTATGTATATCAAGTATTGATATCTAATTTAATTGTAATTATATTTTAATTTGTTGTAAAGAGGAGAGAAAAAAAGAAAAATTATAAAAAATGAAATATGGGGGAGGTATGGGGAGTAGGTGAGAGTGGGTAGGACTTTTATTGGGAAGAAGAGATGAGAATTTCTCTCTCTCCCCCTTCTTTCTCCCTGGTTTACTCTCTCTCTCTCTCTCTCGGGTTTGACCGGCATCAAGCCGGCCATGACGTCGGAGGGCGCCGGTGCGGCGGCGTGGGGAGAGGTAGCACAATCCTCCTTCTATCTCTTCTTTCCCTCTCTTTATCCTACACTCTCTCCCTTTTCCCTCTCTTTTGTGACCCTGACGGCGACTGGGGGGATGCCGGTGGTGGCGCCGAGAGTGCAGAGGCGCCCTGGCGCGGTGGCACTAGGCCAGCGACGGCCGCCAGAAGCAGCAGCAAAGGCTGCTGCTGCTGTTTTATTGGAGAAGAAGGAAAGAGGGGTTAGGGTTTTGAGTTTTTAAACAAAACCAAACCCATTAAGACCCAACCCGCTTTATAAGGTAAAATTTTATTTTAGCCCGTGATGATTTAAATATTTATTTTTCGAACCCTGATTAGTTATAACTAGCCCCCTGATTATTTCCAGTTATTACATATCTAACCTTTTATATTGATTTTGGTTTCCGAACGATATCTTAGCCATCCGAAGTCAGATTCAGACAATTCTTAAGCCGTTGTGATCGTAGAAATGAGAGATACACATCTTGTGTATCAGTATGTGGTATTGGGTGTTCAAGAATTTATCGAATGCCAGTGAGTGAAAGTCCTAACTAAAGTCTTATTTTTTCAATTTAGAAATAATTATTATTGAGAAATTATTGATACTATTGATCCAACGGAACTAAGATATTATTAAAAAGATAATTGTGAAATTTATTGTAAAAGTGAATGAATGTTGTGGAACCGAAATCCAATAGGATATCCCTGTTTTCCATTGATTTGCAAAGGGGGAAAACTTATAAAAAAGAAAAGGGTCGAAGAGCTAAATTACAAGTAACATAAAAGATTACAAGTAGATCTCCTCGAAGATTCTGGAGAAGTGTGCCGGTAGGAGTCTGGTCAGCGCGCCACCACTTTGTCCCTTTGACGATGCGAGCGATGAGATTCCCTTCTCGCCTGGTTCTGAAAATCGGAGAACGGAAGGTTGGTAGAACTCTCTTATTGCTTCTCAAAACCGTCTTTGCCTAGGAATTCCTTCTCGCCTGGTTTCGGAGATTCCTTGAGAAGAAGGTATTAGGGTATCAGCACCCTGATTAGAGAAGTGATTCTCTGAAGTTTCTGAATTCTTGGAAGCAAGAGAGTAGATCTCTATTTGTGCGCGGTGCGTCCTCTCGAGAAGTCTGCCGTCTCTCTAGAGCGTATCGCATGTGTCCTCTCCTTGTGCCCTTGGTGGGCTATTTATAGGGAGAGCAGGGGTATAATTGTCCCTTGAAAACAGATTGAATCAAATCTGTTTAAATCTGGAAAGAAGCCTTGCTGCGAGGTTAGAATCAGCTTCTGCGAAGTTAGAAATAGCAGATTGGTTGATCCTCTTGATTTGTTTTGATCCTTTCCATATAGTTGGAAGATTTCCCCTGATCCTTCTACTCGTTTTAGGAGAGTCAAGAGATATGGCAATCAACTGCCAAATTTGATCTCAAATTTGATCTCGATTAGATTTGATCTCAATCCTGATTAGATTTGATCTCATCTGGAGATTTAATTGATCAAAGGTTGACCATGACGGACCCGCAGCGGCGCTGCCCGCGTCGAGCTCACAGCGGAGCTGGAAGGCGCATGTGGCGAAGTCAGAAAATAGCTCTTTAGCGGAGCTAGATATCGTCTGTGGCGAAGCTACCGAACATCCTTCTGCGCGGTTGCGTGTGACTTCAAGCAAAACTAACTCTTTACGGAGTTAACTGAGTACTTCAGGCGAAACTATAAGTTAGCTTCCTGGCGGAGCTGTGAATGGCTTTAAGGCGAAGTTGGATGATCTTAGCCTCTCAAACGAGGCTGTCTCTTTGGGCTTATGTGGGGCTAAGTACTAGCATCTTAGACCTGCTGAGGTCTGTTCAAAGACAATCTGGGCTCACTGTCTGCTTCACTGGAGTCCAAGTTGCTGATTTATCCCTCGGAGATGGATTTAGGACTGGTCGTTAGCTTGTCTGTCACTCGTCTTTTGTAAATGTCAACAAGTTTAGACATTGTTCAGGCCAGTTAAGAATCTTGTCTTTTTTAAAGTGTCAATAAGACTCCCTTCAAAGTTTTCGAAAGTCTGCAATGGCTCAGACTTCGAAATACTTTGAATTGCTTTGATCGGTGGTATGTGAAGTACGAACATCGCCATGGTGGTTGAGTTCAGCTTTACTTTTAATCCTGCTTTGGGATAGATTCGCCAAAGAATCATATAGATTCGCGACTCTGAGTAGCTTCACGTCTGGATAGCTTCGCATCTGGGTAGCTCCGCGTCTGAGTCTCCCGGAATAAGTTCGCTTTGGAATGTTGTTCCTTTCCCGAGGTCAACTGCTTTGACCAATCACAAGAAGGATTGCTCCTTTTTCAAGGTTAGAATAACCTCTCTTGCATTAATCGAGGGAGATCATTCCTCCTTTGTGCGTTTTCAAGGGAGAATATTCCCTCCTTGCACGGTTTCAAAGGAAACGTTCCCCTTTTTTTTCAAGGCTCAATAAATGCCTTTGTGAAGGAGATCATTTCCTTCTTGCACGATTTCGAGAAAAACCGTTCCTTTCCTCAAGGCTCAATAAATACCTTAAATGTGCTCGCGCTTCCATGCTTGAAGTGGCAGCGCTCAGGCCATGAGGCCTATAAATAGGACACCTAAGGTCCTCTGAAGAGAAGTGGTCTGCTCTTCTCTTCTCTTGGTTATTGGAGAGAGATACTCAGATCTCTGAACTAGTGGGGATGCCCACTCTGGTTATTACCCAGCCAAGGATCGGTAAGTCTCGGTAATCCTGAGACTTACCAATAGACTGATCACTTTTAGGGAGTTTAACTCCCTTAATTTAGCTTTAACAGCTGCCTCAGAGATTGATTTCCCTTATCTTTTGTTTGTATTGGACTGATCTGTAGAGAAGGGTTTCAGCCCAGCTTCCCAGCGAAGCTATCTTTTGAACAAAGAAAAATCATTGCATGCTTGTTAAGTTCGCCATTTAGGCAAAACTTGGGACTTAGTCTCTCCAAGGTTGAGTCAGTCTTGCCATATCGGTGGGGCTAAGACTGCATCCCTCAGGGTCAGTCTGGCTTAGCCATATAGGCGAGGCTAGGACTTGGCTTATGCTGAGCTAGGCCATCATCATTGTGCAAGCGAGGCTATCTTTTGCTTAACTGAAATCAATCCTTAACTGAATCGGATATAAATTGCTTCACCCAAAGAATTTGACTTAGCGTTTTTGCAGCTTTTCCTTTGACTTACTGCTAACTTGTTTCAGTTTGCATCGCAGTGAGCTATGTTCGCCAATCTTGTGACTTGATGAAAGAGACCAGAAAGTTACCTCTTGCTTTTCCAGTCAAAACTTTAATCCTAAGCAGGAGGAACAAACTGGGGCAGCTGATGTGTATTCCCAGAAGAGGTTGGCAGTCGCTTATTCGAGATGATCCACTTTGAGGCGAGGCTGGTAGTCGCTTATCCGAGATGATCTACTTCGGAAAAGCGGACGTCACCTGTAAGGTCTCGGATCCTTCCATTGCCAATTTTCATCAAAGAAGATCCAACCTGCTGGTGGCGATCAGTTCTTCGGAAGATCCAACTTCTTTTGCCAATTTAAGGAAGATCCAGCTTCCTGGTGGCACCATCTGTCCTGGTGGCACCATCTGCCATTATGCGAAGGATTACGACCTTATGTAGGAGGAAGGCCTTTCGTGTCTAGTTGGTTTAGCTTGGAAGTATATAGGACCACTTATATGCCTTTTGAGCAAATGATTCTGTTGTATGAAACACAACCTTGATGTAATAGTATCAATATACCTTCCCTTTTAAATCAATAAAAGTTCAGTTTCTGCTCATCCTTCACTTTGAATTGGTCCGGCGGAGCTAGACTTCATACGAAGTTAAAGATAAAATCCTTTCTGAATCATGAACGAGCTTCTAGCGAAGCTAGCATGAATTTTTCGCGAAGTTCGGACTATGCTTTTAGCGGAGCTAAGGCAGCTTTTTTGGCGAAATTATCGATACGTCGCGCTAAGTCAGCACTTGACTTGTGGCGGAGTTAGCCCTTAGTGGGGCTGAATCAGCGCTTCTCGGGAAGGCGCTTTAGGCGCCGTTTCAAATTAATTTGAAACGACAGCCTGTGCTCTTTTCGAGGCGTCGTTTCAGGCGATCATCGGCCTATAAAAGCCCGATCGGGCTGAGAGAGAAAGTCATCACTTCTCTTTGAATTTTCCAGAGCATTTGACTCTTCTTCTTTTTCTTCTTCTTCGTTCAAGAGTTCAAGAACTTCCACAGTTCTTCAATGGCTCCCAAGAGACGAGCGAGAAAAGAGGTCGCAACCTCTGCAACGGAGGGTCCTTCTCCTCCTCCGGTCATCGAATGACCAATCGCCGGTAGGGATTTTTCCCTTTTGATCAGAGATTGCCATCTCTCTCTTAAAGCCGATTTCTGGCTGTCTTTAAATGAATCCAGGACGATCAATCATGATCTTGTGATTTTAGGGAGTTCAATTCCCTGAATTTTCTTTGATTTCTTGATCGGGAATCTAAGAACTGAAGAGTTCTTCTTTAAGCTTCCAAGCGAAGCTATCCTTAGGCGGTTCACATCCTGTTGAATGACAGGATGCAAAGTTGTCCTTTGACATGTAACTGAGAAGGAGCTTGATGCCCCTGAAATAGTCTTTGGACCATAATATCCTTCTGACAAAGTTAGCCCTTGGGGCTTTGTTGCATTCTGTTGTTCGAGACTAAGCTTCTAGAGCGAAGCTAACACTTAGATATTTTCCTACATCCGCCTTCATGTGGAATGCGGAGTTACGCTGCAGCTGCGAAGCTAAGCTTCGGGGCGAAGCTATCATCAGGCCAGCTTCGCTCGGAGAGCGAGGCTATGCCTTGTCAAATTTTGCTTTCTTGTTTTAGCCCTTGTTTGGCTGATGAACTAATCATAGTTTTTTTTTGTTCTTGCAGTGCACTACACTCCTGGTCCTTTGAACAGTCTCTTCGGCATAGTCAGGGGGTTAGACGACAATGTCAGCCTACAGTTCCAAGGGCAGGCTTCGCTTTTCAGCGAGCGGAGCTCTCCTGCTCGAGATACACTTATTTATGGTGGGGATCAACGCACCATGAGGAGCATCTTAACAACTGCTCCCCTTGAAGATTCTGACCGAAGAATCTATCGGAAGCCCGGCTTCATGTTTGGAGACGCGGCGCCAGACCATGATCGCCAGCTGCTAGCCGGAGAGGGGCAGTGAATTTTCCAATTGGATGGCGAGAAGTTCTATCTTCCATCTAACAAGCGGCATTTTCCCTTGTCTTTCTTCCAATGCGTGATGGAGGCTCGGAAGATGCAGTGGCAAGTGAATCGGAGTACTGACTCCGTTCACGTAAGGAAATTGATACTTCCCTCACCCGATTACACAAGGATGGGGCCTCCTCGCTGCATAATGGGTCTACACCCTGGGAATATCCTGCCAGACATCCTAGTGAGAGAAAATCCTATAGTGGCACAGACCTTTGGCAATCAATTCTTTAAATTTCATGGGAACTACCCAGCCACCGATTTCAGGACCCCAGGGTGGATTCACCCTCCGAAGGCATGGTGGAGGGATTAGACTCTATATGTCCTTGCTCATTTCGAGGAGGATCTGGAGAGGCTGAATCTTTATGAGGCCGTCAGGGCGACCTGCTACGGCATTCAGATGAGCGTAGCGAACTTCTACGCCATCTTCGAGTTATACTGCCTGGCTACAGGGACTTTCTTCACCCCTGTTGGCGAACTAGGCATAGCTCTGCATGAGATGTGGGAAGTCTCTGCTCTGCCCTTGGGATCTTACCCATACGAAGAATACTTCCCATGTGAGGCAGAATTGGCACTTCTGGAGAAGTAGGAGTCCGCCTTGTTTGAGACCTACCGGGAGTTAATGTGCCATTTGTACATTTGCTCAAGTATGCATGGAAGCAATAAGGGAACTTCATGCAGCTTGAAGAGCTGAGGAGATTATTTGTTCCCTGATATGGAAAACACTCCTGAAGCGGCTCATTGTGGAGTTGCTGACGAAGACATCTTTCGCCAGATGCAAAAGCATTCTCAGGGGGATCTGATTCTGGAAGAAGATGACGGCCCCTATGAAAAAGGCGATATTCTTCGGAGTTTCCACCATCAGGCTCGTCGGCCGACGTCCCGGAAGGCCCTACTGGCTGGTTTCTTGACGGTCTAGTTAAAGAGGTGTGTGGTGCCGTCTTCTTCGGGCGACGTCATTCATCCGACTGTCTTGCTGCCTGCCGTTCGTCTAGTCCATGGTCGTTCTCTGGGACTTCTTCTGGCCATGGTGTGTTGTATTCAGAAAGGCCTTCGTGCATTGACGGAGGCTTTCTGTAGGCCACCAACGACGAAGCGGGAAAAAGGGACTGTTTTGCCCTGCGATGGACCAAACCCCAGGATAGGTCTGCCGTATACTTATTTGATGGCGTGGTTTGCCCTTCACTGTCCCTCCTTGATCGAAGCTGGAGAGGACCCCCAGAAGGTGTTCGAACGACGCTTCTCCGCCGATTCGAGAGATGTTCATGGCTGAGGACTTACGTGGTTGCGGTCCGTAAGTTGCTGAATCGCTATGACGTCTATAGCCTTTTCCGCTGCTTCCCCTATATTTGGGATGCGGGCTATGGAGAGGAGTTCAAAGACGTGGGGGAAGGGCAAACGTCATTGAGCCGGGGAATTTTTGAGTGGCTGGTCAGCATTCGGCCCTCACATTTATTGTACAGAAGCGGGGACATCTGCTACTTAGAGTCTTATGTTCCAAGTCGGTTTGCCCGTCAGTTTGGATATGACCAACTGTACGTGGGCAACCCAAACATCAATCTGGCTTTCATGGGGAGCCTCATCGATGGGGCCCGTGCTTTCGGTTCTTCATTGCAGGCTGTACCGAGGCGCGGCTGTGCATGCCGCTAAGGACTCCGAACCTTCTAATGACCCTGGGATTCTGTCAGTGGTATGCAACCTCAAACTCCACACCCCTCGGATTCTCTGTTAATTCTTCTAGTGTGAAGTTAATTTCTCAGCGGCTGAAACAGAAAGTCACTGAGAAGGGCGAGGGTAAAAGGGTTCGCGTCCCAGGCCTCAGGGAGTTCATTGTCGTTGATGACAGTGAAGCCTCGGATGCAGGGAGTCCTCGCTTCAAAGCGGATACAGGTGCTGAGACTCCAGCAGCTGCTTCGGCGTGGTGGGGATGGCCCCCGTAGAACATACTGATGTTGAAGAAGTGGAGGAAGAAGATCCCGACGTCCACTTCAAACGAAAGTGGGAGAGTGGATCTCGCAGGAAGCGGGTGGTGAAGAAGCCCCGTCGCCAAGCTCCTACAGTTGTTATAGAGGGCGAAACATCTGCAGCGCTTCCTCCTCTTGCCCCATTAGCAACTGAATTGTCGGCTCTTAAACCGACCACTGGCGAAGCCACTCCGGACCTGGGTAAGATTAGCTTCGTCCTTATAATATACTTTTTATGTGTTTCGGATAGCTCATTATTTGCTTTGTGATGCAGGAACTGAGGCGGTGAGAAGCCCGAGAGCTGAAGCTGTCAGAGAACAAGGGGAGCATTATGATCCCTTGTTTACTTATAAGGAGGGCGATGAGGCTGGCTATTTCGCCGTCTCAGAAGGATCCAGAGATGACGCGACTGATGTCGGTCCTTCGGGCGCCGGAACTTCGAAAGGAAGTTCCGCAGCTTCTGGCTCCTTTGGGTGGACCACGGAGGGTTCGACAAGCGAAGGCGCATGTGGCGAAGTCAGAAAACAGCTCTTTAGCGGAGCTAGATATCGTCTGTGGCGAAGCTACCGAACATCCTTCTGCGCGGTTGCGTGTGACTTCAAGCGAAACTAACTTTTTGTGGAGTTAACTGAGTACTTCAGGTGAAGCTATAAGTTAGCTTCCTGGCGGAGCTATGAATGGATTCAAGGCGAAGTTGGATGATCTTAGCCTCTCAAGCGAGGCTGTCTCTTTGGGCTCATGTGATGCTAAGTACTAGCATCTTAGACCTGCTGAGGTCTGTTCAAAGACAATCTGGGCTCACTGTCTGCTTCACTGGAGTCCAAGTTGCTGATTTGTCCCTCGGAGATGGATTTAGGACTGGTCGTCAGCTTGTCTGTCACTCGTCTTTTGTAAATGTCAACAAGTTTAGACATTGTTCAGGCCAGTCAAGAATCTTGTCTTTTTTAAAGTGTCAACAATCCCGAATAATGAATTGTGGATGTATTATTATATATGTGTGTGTGTATGAACATAATACGGGTATGATGCCAAATTGTGACTTTGCTATTTATAATTCATATAGACATGACTATTAAGTGCTTGTAAATGTATTAATATGGATGAATATAGACAAATACTACGTGAGTTATATATTTGTGAGTTTCTGAACATGATGTATATGTTATGAGTATTTACTAGAATTTAGAATAATTAAACATTGGATTTTGATAGAAATTGTTAAGTAAAATTTCAGCTTAATACCATCTATCCGTCTGTGATGAATATTGAAGTTACTTAACCTGAAAATTGTTAAGTGGGTAAAGTCTGTCTCCAATTTTATTAAACATTATGATTGCATGTTTATTGACTATAGATATAATAATGATTATAGTTAACTATAAATTTGATATCAAATAAAAGTGATATCAAATCTGTTGTGAAATTAATAGTTATAGGTAATAATCGGATAGTAGTTGGTTAACACCGAATACCCCCGGTGAGTAGACTAAACAGTGATAGAATGGGAAACTGGTTATAGATCGTGGCTGTCCATTAATTAATAAGAGAAAATTAGAAATCAGTTAAGATAAACGATCACTTGAGATAGATTATCTATGAATGGAGAATTATAGAACCGGTTGTATTGATAATGCTTTCAGAATTGTTGTGTTTCATGGGGGAGTATATGTGTGTGAACATGTGAAATGTCTACTGTGATAGTAATGATGAATAACTATTATATGAACGATAATATACAAATTGATCGGACATCGAAAATGATCAGGTGATATTTACTTCGAATATACTAAATTGAACCTATAATAATTGGTGGCACAGTAGTAACTAATGAGTCTGATTACAGTTGAGAAAATCCTTGCGTGACAATAGATTGAATCATGATTAATAATGTTAACTTGAAATATGGCATATATGCTTGCAACGTGATTTTGTATAACGACTTACACGCTTGAGGCATCAAAGGCCATCAGATGGTTTATAGATTTATATATCTGTTAAATTGTTAATTAATAGCAATTGAAAGAAATCAGATAGATAAATAACCAAAATTTATTTAACATGAAAGGATGTGAGCAAAATAAAATCCTTGGATCAGAACTTGAAAGTAGATATTGTACTATTTAGCGATTATTGACTATTGATGAGAAAACTGTCAAATAAAAGTTTGATAAAAGTCAGTTAGTGTGTGACCAATAATGGTGTATAAGTAATAAAGTGAGTAATGAATTGGTGAAAATCAGTTAGAGTTGGTACTAAGCAAGCCTGACAATTTAATATTAAGTATACTGATCAGAGATGGATAAATCAATTTCAACAAAATAAATACCGAGAGTATTGAAAAATACTATATTATGATCCTTGGATCAAAACTTGAAAGTAGATATTGTACTATTTAGCGATTATTGACTATTGATGAGAAAACTGTCGAATAAAAGTTTGATAAAAGTCAGTTAGTGTGTGACTAATAATGGTGTATAAGTAATAAAGTGAGTAATGAATTGGTGAAAATCAGTTAGAGTTGGTACTAAGCAAACCTGACAATTTAATATTAAGTATACTGATCAGATATGGATAAATCAATTTCAACAAAATAAATACCGAGAGTATTGAACAATACTATATTATGACTACTCTATACGTCAAAAATTTATGAGTATCCTTGTGGTTGATTAATCAGAATATCATGATTCTCAATTAAGCTGGAAATTCAAATCACTATAGTGATACCGATTATATCTAATCGGTAATAGATAGATAATTATCTAAATGATTGGGTATTAGTGATGCGGATAAAAGATTAACGTCGTGTCAATGTGATTAGTAATTCAGTATTGGTAAGTGATATATGTATATGAAAGTAACATGACATAACTATGAAAGCTGACGGGTTGAGAACTTAATAGTTAATAATTGATTGATATACAGATTTATACATGTACATATTATACATACATATGCATATACGTGAGTTGATTGCACATGTGAATGCGGATGATGATTCGACTAGTAATTAATTGAAATAAAGATATTGTGAAATTAATAGCTATATAATCAGAAATGGTAAAATTCAGTATGTATGATGTAACGGTCCCAGTTTCTAATAAGCAAGATTAGATCCATAATATGTATTTATTCCCAAATCTTTTCTTTGATTCAACATCTAGAAAAATTTCGGCAGCACTTCCTCTAATATTTTTACTTTTGCCACATACAAATATCCAATTTCGGCTCCAAGGCCTACTTAAATCCACAAAGCATTTCGGTCATATGACCTACTTATCACAAAAATAAAGAATATCTCCAAAATATATTTATGTCATATATTCATCTTGCATAACCATCAAGGCATCCATAATCCACAAGGTTCTACCAACATGATTACAATACTTTACTTTACCAACTTCCCAGGTACACAGGTTCTAATTAAAACTATTACAAAAATTACATACGATAGTAGCATCATAGCACCCTCAACTAGGTAATGCTAACATAAAACATAATTACAAGCACATAGTGACAAAATAAGTGTTTATGAAACATATAACATTCTGCTCATGACTAATCCATGCTACATTATGCCCTTACCTTGATCCAAACCTGAAAGAGAAGACAAAGAAAGGAATGAGCTCGACGGCTCAGCGAGTAAATTTCATAAACACTTTATAAATGATAATAACATGATATAATACCACAACATACTTTATGGAGTCTAAGGAGACCTTTTTGGAAACATATGTTATCATTCTTTGGTCTACTTTATACTTTTATGTGATGGTACAAGACGTAGTAATAGTTTTCCTTTTATCATGTTTGATAACACAACATAATTCAAACCATAATAATTCCTAAGTTATGGTAACACAAACATCTTTTATGAACACTTTTACAAGCAACAATTCATTACCACACATTCAAAAGAGTACATGGACATTTCACCATCTTCTCCTCCTACCGGCTCCCGCCGGCCCCTTCCTACAGTGACAAACATAAACTAATTTCGTAACACCGTCTTCTCCTCCTACCGGCTCCCGCCGGCCCCTTCCTACAATGATCAACATACTTTTACACCATCTTCTACTCCTACCGGCTCCCGCCGGCCCCTTCCTACAATTTTAGATGAACACCTCACTTTTCCCACCGTCTTCCCCCTTCGTACCTCTTAATCGACAAACATAGGTATTCAATCATAACAACATATAAATTCTACAATCAATACATTCATATATATTGCATATCAATTTATATCATTGCATAACTTTACACAATTAACATATTTTGGCAAGATCCCAAAATCAACATTTTCACATATCATTCATCTATTCCATCATGTTATTATATAGGGGTTACCATAATAATTCATACCATGTAATTCATGCGAAGGTACCTAAGTATTATGATTAGTGACTTTAGTATTACACATACATAACATGAACATAAACACTAAAGCATACTTCCATTCTAGCAAACATCCATTACCACTTACTTTACCCATGCTACTTAATCTACACTAATGGTTACGAATACATAGCACCAACAAGTTATGTAACTACTCTCTAATGAAAAGAGAGTAAATAAGCTCACATGTCGTCATTATATTTAATCATGTTATTATATAGGAATTACCATAGTACTTAGTACGAAGTAATTCACGTGGGATTACCAAGGTATTATAATTAGTGACTCAATGTACACAACATAGGATGTATAGGATATAACATAACCACTTAAGGCATCATACTCTAAATGAAAAAGAGAATAAAGATAATAATCATACCATAAATAGGTCACCATCTTCTTTTAAAACAATATAACACCAATTTCATAAAGACAAGAAACTAATTTACCCATTACCATACATCATTCATGATTATTTTCCCCCAAGTTTTCCCTATTGTCTAAACATCACATTTTGTCCAATCCTATCTCTTCCCTAGCATATCATATAACATACACCTTTAAAATATCCAATTCATGAGTTAATAATTTACATGCTACCTTACTCTATTCAAGCACACTTTCCCTAAAATCTCTTTCAGTCTCATACATCAATTACTTGAATAGAACTTCATGAATTTGGTTTGTAAAGTGAGTATGTAAATTTACTCACCTTAACTAGATGGACTCCCACTTATGATTTGATCAATCCTCTTCTACTCAAACCCTAGCAAAAGAAGAACAAGGGCAATTCTTAGTTAGAAATTAATTCATAAGGGGAATGGAATTTGTAGAGTAACAAACTTTACCTTTAACCCAATTTCAGAATTTTGGGGATTTTGGTACCCAATTTCAGAATTAGGGTTTGGCTTTTCCTAGCAAAAATCACCACCAAATCTGAATCTCCTCTACTTCTAGTCAACAGAGGACTTCCCCCCCTTCCGATTCAGGCCGACCCGCGGCCTGAGCCGCCGCGGGCGCGCGGCTGAGCGCCGCCCCCGCGCTGCGCGCGGCCGCGGGCTGCTGCTCGCGGCTGAGCGCAGCCGCGTGGTGGTGGCGCGGCTGTGCTGCCGCCCTCCCTTGGCTCGGCCGGGGTGCGAGAGAGAGAGAGAGAGAGAAATTTCTAGGGTTTAGTCTTTTGGGAGTTCAGAATTTTACAGAGAAGAAAAAGGACTTCTCTCCCAGATCCTTACGTAAGGGATGACCACTATGCAAAAAGGCCCCTGGACTTTGCAATAATACACTCCCCACTCAACTTGCCACTTGGCCAAGGCTAGGATCAAATTGATCCTAGCCTTACACCTCACCCCCTCATGCATACCTAACACCTCCACTCACATATGCAAATAAAATATTCTAAATACAAATACCTAGTATTTGTTTAGGTATTTCCTAATTGAGAATACTAAATTTAAATATCAAGGATATATTTCCATATACTCTTAAATGCCATAATTATGTTGGTACAAAATACATATATATTTTCTATATATTTTAATTTATGCCATAAATCCAAGATAATAACAATAACTCATACAATAAAATATAAATTCTTTGGTTAACTTCATTATTATTGGTATTAATTTAAGAATGAGGAATTATAAAATAAAAATTTTCTATCTAACCGATGTTTAAAATAATTAAGAATTAATAAAAAAAATTGGGCTGTTACATTCTACCCCCCTTAGGGAAGCTTCGTCCCCGAAGCTCGACGTACCGAGGAAAAGTTCGCTCAGACTCTAGATAGAAAACGAGGGTCCCTGCCTAATACAACTGTCTCAAGTACTTCATGTATCTGAACTATTTCTTAATGTTCCTTATGCTCCTCGCTACTCTTGGGATAATTATCACATCAACAATGAATATGATTACAATTTGATCGGGATATGGTTGTAATATTCTTATTCATCAAGTCCATAAATGTTGCAGGGATGATGGTTTGTCCAAATGGCATTACGAGAAATTCGATCTTTCTTTCCGGGGATAAGCGTGGTAACTCCTTCGAAACACAATTGAGGTATTCGTTCACCATAGATATGCACCCTTTTGGTGACAGCTTATATGGGCACAGCGGTTAATAATCAATCTATTTCTAAAATAACATTGTACTCCATCTCTCCTAATTTTACGAGGTTCACCCATGTTTTTACTTCTCTTATCATGACCTCACCTTCCTATAGTACATATTAGTAACCATATCCGTTCCTATAGGAGTCGATATCACAAGTAAAATTCAAAGATTTAGATTTCATGTTTGGTTTGGATGCAACATTGAGAAGACAAAAGAGTATGTGACACCAGGGTCAAATGATACTCGGGCAATATGCCCCAATAAGTTGATTGTACCTTTCACCACAACACTTGATGTTCGAGACTCCTGCTGAGTCAAGCATTCCTCTCCCGCCGAGCTCCAGGCTGTTGCACTGATGACTGAGTTTCCGCCGGTCGGGGTGTGTTGAACGGTCGCCTGACAGTTCCTGCTGATCCTGAAAATGGGACAGTGCCCCCAGTTCGCCTTTCCGTCCCAAATCTCATACTTGGGTGTCCTTGTAAGATCGGACATTCCTTCCTTATGTGACCCATTTGACCGCAAGAGAAACATTGTTTGCCCAGAACACAACTGCCCGCATGATTTAAATGGCATATGGGGCACCACGAGTTTCCTGCAACATCGGGACGGTGAGAAAGTATTGTCTGAGGTCTTCGAGGGAATCCCACTCGATGCCATGTACCTCCATTTGATCTAGAAGCCGATGCTACCGAGGACCCCTCACTTCTATTGAATCTGTGGTTTGACATATCGGGGTCAGGTGTCTCCTGATAGTGGGGGCGCTTAGAAGGGGGTAACTCCTTGCCTTTGACTTCCTGGTCTTCCAATATATCCCGTTCAACTTCCAATGCTTTCTCCACCGCTTGAATATAGATTTGGAGTTGAAACGGAATTAATTTGCTTCTGATTTCAGGTTTTAATCCCCTCACGAACCTTTTAGTTCTTTCTGATTCTTCACATACCAACCCTGCTGCATACCTTGATAATTGTGTAAACTTGACATCATACTGGTTGACAGACATTTGTCCTTGCTTTAGCTCCTGAAATTCTAGTGCGAGTTTGTCTTTAGCTACCCCCGGTATATACTTTTCGTTGAACTTCTTAACCAAAAGTTCCAAGAAACTTTCTCCCCTAAGGAATTAGCTCCACCTTTAACCATGTCCCACCAATGTTCTGCCTCACCTTGAAACATGAAGGAGGTAAAGGACACTCTTTGATCCTCATTACATTCCATAACGGTTAGTATTTTCTCAATTCGGCGAAGCCATTCTTCTGCTTGTATGGGATCAGCTTCTCCTTTAAATGCTGGCGGTTTCAGCTTCTGAAATTGTTCTAAAGCTCTATGTGGGTTGCTTTTCGTTGCCAGACGCGCCAACCAACCTGGCATTACATCAGGGATTTTCTGGTATTTGCTGATGTGTTCATCCTCGTGGTTAGTCGGGGATGGATACTCCCAACTGAGTTTTGCGGTGGGGCATAGCCTGCAGGATCAGTGTCTGGTGGCGGAAGATTTAAGTCCATCTATCCCTAAAAGAATAATCAGTCTTTATTATCAATAATATTCACAGTACAAAGCAAGTCTTATATAACAATTATCACTTTATTCATAACTTTAAAGGCATCTTTGGAACCAAGATTTACATTCATACTAAACATATACATAGGCATTGTTCACACACATATCTTTACAGACACATCAACCTTCCTGCCCAAAAAGTTCTAAAATAGGCGAACCATGACATCCTTTCTCAAAATACTAAACATTCCACCTTATTCAAGAATTTATATTAGAACCAATGGAACTTCCCTCCTTACTGTCATTATTAGAGTCCTCTCCTCTTAGATTTTCTTCTTCAGGATTTTCTTCGTTAGGGTCTTCTTCATCTCCCTCCTTAGGATCTTCACTTTCTATTATGATATCATCGTCATATCTTCGGTATTCATAATCATTATAAAGATCCAAGTCGTGGGCCCAGCTAGCATTCTACCAAATACCTCCAAAAGATATTCTTCCTTGGGACTCTACTTCATTACTGAGGACGGCATTAAAAGTCTCAGTCATTGGTAGGTCTCCAATGGGGCTTTTATCATCAACTGCCACATCTGTATTCTTTTATCCCATTAAGCTTGCTTCAACATCATTATCCATAGATATAAGGAAATTTTACCTTAAGGTAGTTAGGCTATTGGAAGTCAACAGATCTGCAATTTCTTATATCTTCTATCTCTCGGAGCTTGCTACTCTAAAACGTTCTTACGTTCTGAATTAACCTTGACTTGCCGGATATTTTAGCTGCCCTCTCATTCCAGTGTCCCATACCACTGGCGATCCATACAAGGGCCCGCACCCTCAATATGAAACATCCGAATCGGAGTATGCGGGTACTCAAATTCGGATACAAGAGAACGGTTAAATATCCCGCACTCCTAAGTTAATCATATTTGTAAGAATCCACTACTCCTTAAAATACCCATCTCAATCGTACAATCATACATACAATTTTCACACAAATTCACCTCAATCATAACTTATCCTATCTACTCAATGTAACTTTACACCTAAACCTCGGCTCTGATACCAACTGTAACGGTCCCAGTTTCTAATAAGCAAGATTAGATCCATAATATGTATTTATTCCCAAATCTTTTCTTTGATTCAACATCTAGAAAAATTTCGGCAGCACTTCCTCTAATATTTTTACTTTTGCCACATACAAATATCCAATTTCGGCTCCAAGGCCTACTTAAATCCACAAAGCATTTCGGTCATATGACCTACTTATCACAAAAATAAAGAATATCTCCAAAATATATTTATGTCATATATTCATCTTGCATAACCATCAAGGCATCCATAATCCACAAGGTTCTACCAACATGATTACAATACTTTACTTTACCAACTTCCCAGGTACACAGGTTCTAATTAAAACTATTACAAAAATTACATACGATAGTAGCATCATAGCACCCTCAACTAGGTAATGCTAACATAAAACATAATTACAAGCACATAGTGACAAAATAAGTGTTTATGAAACATATAACATTCTGCTCATGACTAATCCATGCTACATTATGCCCTTACCTTGATCCAAACCTGAAAGAGAAGACAAAGAAAGGAATGAGCTCGACGGCTCAGCGAGTAAATTTCATAAACACTTTATAAATGATAATAACATGATATAATACCACAACATACTTTATGGAGTCTAAGGAGACCTTTTTGGAAACATATGTTATCATTCTTTGGTCTACTTTATACTTTTATGTGATGGTACAAGACGTAGTAATAGTTTTCCTTTTATCATGTTTGATAACACAACATAATTCAAACCATAATAATTCCTAAGTTATGGTAACACAAACATCTTTTATGAACACTTTTACAAGCAACAATTCATTACCACACATTCAAAAGAGTACATGGACATTTCACCATCTTCTCCTCCTACCGGCTCCCGCCGGCCCCTTCCTACAGTGACAAACATAAACTAATTTCGTAACACCGTCTTCTCCTCCTACCGGCTCCCGCCGGCCCCTTCCTACAATGATCAACATACTTTTACACCGTCTTCTACTCCTACCGGCTCCCGCCGGCCCCTTCCTACAATTTTAGATGAACACCTCACTTTTCCCACCGTCTTCCCCCTTCGTACCTCTTAATCGACAAACATAGGTATTCAATCATAACAACATATAAATTCTACAATCAATACATTCATATATATTGCATATCAATTTATATCATTGCATAACTTTACACAATTAACATATTTTGGCAAGATCCCAAAATCAACATTTTCACATATCATTCATCTATTCCATCATGTTATTATATAGGGGTTACCATAATAATTCATACCATGTAATTCATGCGAAGGTACCTAAGTATTATGATTAGTGACTTTAGTATTACACATACATAACATGAACATAAACACTAAAGCATACTTCCATTCTAGCAAACATCCATTACCACTTACTTTACCCATGCTACTTAATCTACACTAATGGTTACGAATACATAGCACCAACAAGTTATGTAACTACTCTCTAATGAAAAGAGAGTAAATAAGCTCACATGTCGTCATTATATTTAATCATGTTATTATATAGGAATTACCATAGTACTTAGTACGAAGTAATTCACGTGGGATTACCAAGGTATTATAATTAGTGACTCAATGTACACAACATAGGATGTATAGGATATAACATAACCACTTAAGGCATCATACTCTAAATGAAAAAGAGAATAAAGATAATAATCATACCATAAATAGGTCACCATCTTCTTTTAAAACAATATAACACCAATTTCATAAAGACAAGAAACTAATTTACCCATTACCATACATCATTCATGATTATTTTCCCCCAAGTTTTCCCTATTGTCTAAACATCACATTTTGTCCAATCCTATCTCTTCCCTAGCATATCATATAACATACACCTTTAAAATATCCAATTCCATGAGTTAATAATTTACATGCTACCTTACTCTATTCAAGCACACTTTCCCTAAAATCCCTTTCAGTCTCATACATCAATTACTTGAATAGAACTTCATGAATTTGGTTTGTAAAGTGAGTATGTAAATTTACTCACCTTAACTAGATGGACTCCCACTTATGATTTGATCAATCCTCTTCTACTCAAACCCTAGCAAAAGAAGAACAAGGGCAATTCTTAGTTAGAAATTAATTCATAAGGGGAATGGAATTTGTAGAGTAACAAACTTTACCTTTAACCCAATTTCAGAATTTTGGGGATTTTGGTACCCAATTTCAGAATTAGGGTTTGGCTTTTCCTAGCAAAAATCACCACCAAATCTGAATCTCCTCTACTTCTAGTCAACAGAGGACTTCCCCCCCTTCCGATTCAGGCCGACCCGCGGCCTGAGCCGCCGCGGGCGCGCGGCTGAGCGCCGCCCCCGCGCTGCGCGCGGCCGCGGGCTGCTGCTCGCGGCTGAGCGCAGCCGCGTGGTGGTGGCGCGGCTGTGCTGCCGCCCTCCCTTGGCTCGGCCGGGGTGCGAGAGAGAGAGAGAGAGAGAGAAAATTTCTAGGGTTTAGTCTTTGGGAGTTCAGAATTTTACAGAGAAGAAAAAGGACTTCTCTCCCAGATCCTTACGTAAGGGATGACCACTATGCAAAAAGGCCCCTGGACTTTGCAATAATACACTCCCCACTCAACTTGCCACTTGGCCAAGGCTAGGATCAAATTGATCCTAGCCTTACACCTCACCCCCTCATGCATACCTAACACCTCCACTCACATATGCAAATAAAATATTCTAAATACAAATACCTAGTATTTGTTTAGGTATTTCCTAATTGAGAATACTAAATTTAAATATCAAGGATATATTTCCATATACTCTTAAATGCCATAATTATGTTGGTACAAAATACATATATATTTTCTATATATTTTAATTTATGCCATAAATCCAAGATAATAACAATAACTCATACAATAAAATATAAATTCTTTGGTTAACTTCATTATTATTGGTATTAATTTAAGAATGAGGAATTATAAAATAAAAATTTTCTATCTAACCGATGTTTAAAATAATTAAGAATTAATAAAAAAAAATTGGGCTGTTACATTCTACCCCCCTTAGGGAAGCTTCGTCCCCGAAGCTCGACGTACCGAGGAAAAGTTCGCTCAGACTCTAGATAGAAAACGAGGGTCCCTGCCTAATACAACTGTCTCAAGTACTTCATGTATCTGAACTATTTCTTAATGTTCCTTATGCTCCTCGCTACTCTTGGGATAATTATCACATCAACAATGAATATGATTACAATTTGATCGGGATATGGTTGTAATATTCTTATTCATCAAGTCCATAAATGTTGCAGGGATGATGGTTTGTCCAAATGGCATTACGAGAAATTCGATCTTTCTTTCCGGGGATAAGCGTGGTAACTCCTTCGAAACACAATTGAGGTATTCGTTCACCATAGATATGCACCCTTTTGGTGACAGCTTATATGGGCACAGCGGTTAATAATCAATCTATTTCTAAAATAACATTGTACTCCATCTCTCCTAATTTTACGAGGTTCACCCATGTTTTTACTTCTCTTATCATGACCTCACCTTCCTATAGTACATATTAGTAACCATATCCGTTCCTATAGGAGTCGATATCACAAGTAAAATTCAAAGATTTAGATTTCATGTTTGGTTTGGATGCAACATTGAGAAGACAAAAGAGTATGTGACACCAGGGTCAAATGATACTCGGGCAATATGCCCCAATAAGTTGATTGTACTTTCACCACAACACTTGATGTTCGAGACTCCTGCTGAGTCAAGCATTCCTCTCCCGCCGAGCTCCAGGCTGTTGCACTGATGACTGAGTTTCCGCCGGTCGGGGTGTGTTGAACGGTCGCCTGACAGTTCCTGCTGATCCTGAAAATGGGACAGTGCCCCCAGTTCGCCTTTCCGTCCCAAATCTCATACTTGGGTGTCCTTGTAAGATCGGACATTCCTTCCTTATGTGACCCATTTGACCGCAAGAGAAACATTGTTTGCCCAGAACACAACTGCCCGCATGATTTAAATGGCATATGGGGCACCACGAGTTTCCTGCAACATCGGGACGGTGAGAAAGTATTGTCTGAGGTCTTCGAGGGAATCCCACTCGATGCCATGTACCTCCATTTGATCTAGAAGCCGATGCTACCGAGGACCCCTCACTTCTATTGAATCTGTGGTTTGACATATCGGGGTCAGGTGTCTCCTGATAGTGGGGGCGCTTAGAAGGGGGTAACTCCTTGCCTTTGACTTCCTGGTCTTCCAATATATCCCGTTCAACTTCCAATGCTTTCTCCACCGCTTGAATATAGATTTGGAGTTGAAACGGAATTAATTTGCTTCTGATTTCAGGTTTTAATCCCCTCACGAACCTTTTAGTTCTTTCTGATTCTTCACATACCAACCCTGCTGCATACCTTGATAATTGTGTAAACTTGACATCATACTGGTTGACAGACATTTGTCCTTGCTTTAGCTCCTGAAATTCTAGTGCGAGTTTGTCTTTAGCTACCCCCGGTATATACTTTTCGTTGAACTTCTTAACCAAAAAGTTCCAAGAAACTTTCTCCCCTAAGGAATTAGCTCCACCTTTAACCATGTCCCACCAATGTTCTGCCTCACCTTGAAACATGAAGGAGGTAAAGGACACTCTTTGATCCTCATTACATTCCATAACGGTTAGTATTTTCTCAATTCGGCGAAGCCATTCTTCTGCTTGTATGGGATCAGCTTCTCCTTTAAATGCTGGCGGTTTCAGCTTCTGAAATTGTTCTAAAGCTCTATGTGGGTTGCTTTTCGTTGCCAGACGCGCCAACCAACCTGGCATTACATCAGGGATTTTCTGGTATTTGCTGATGTGTTCATCCTCGTGGTTAGTCGGGGGATGGATACTCCCAACTGAGTTTTGCGGTGGGGCATAGCCTGCAGGATCAGTGTCTGGTGGCGGAAGATTTAAGTCCATCTATCCCTAAAAGAATAATCAGTCTTTATTATCAATAATATTCACAGTACAAAGCAAGTCTTATATAACAATTATCACTTTATTCATAACTTTAAAGGCATCTTTGGAACCAAGATTTACATTCATACTAAACATATACATAGGCATTGTTCACACACATATCTTTACAGACACATCAACCTTCCTGCCCAAAAAGTTCTAAAATAGGCGAACCATGACATCCTTTCTCAAAATACTAAACATTCCACCTTATTCAAGAATTTATATTAGAACCAATGGAACTTCCCTCCTTACTGTCATTATTAGAGTCCTCTCCTCTTAGATTTTCTTCTTCAGGATTTTCTTCGTTAGGGTCTTCTTCATCTCCCTCCTTAGGATCTTCACTTTCTATTATGATATCATCGTCATATCTTCGGTATTCATAATCATTATAAAGATCCAAGTCGTGGGCCCAGCTAGCATTCTACCAAATACCTCCAAAAGATATTCTTCCTTGGGACTCTACTTCATTACTGAGGACGGCATTAAAAGTCTCAGTCATTGGTAGGTCTCCAATGGGGCTTTTATCATCAACTGCCACATCTGTATTCTTTTATCCCATTAAGCTTGCTTCAACATCATTATCCATAGATATAAGGAAATTTTACCTTAAGGTAGTTAGGCTATTGGAAGTCAACAGATCTGCAATTTCTTATATCTTCTATCTCTCGGAGCTTGCTACTCTAAAACGTTCTTACGTTCTGAATTAACCTTGACTTGCCGGATATTTTAGCTGCCCTCTCATTCCAGTGTCCCATACCACTGGCGATCCATACAAGGGCCCGCACCCTCAATATGAAACATCCGAATCGGAGTATGCGGGTACTCAAATTCGGATACAAGAGAACGGTTAAATATCCCGCACTCCTAAGTTAATCATATTTGTAAGAATCCACTACTCCTTAAAATACCCATCTCAATCGTACAATCATACATACAATTTTCACACAAATTCACCTCAATCATAACTTATCCTATCTACTCAATGTAACTTTACACCTAAACCTCGGCTCTGATACCAACTGTAACGGTCCCAGTTTCTAATAAGCAAGATTAGATCCATAATATGTATTTATTCCCAAATCTTTTCTTTGATTCAACATCTAGAAAAATTTCGGCAGCACTTCCTCTAATATTTTTACTTTTGCCACATACAAATATCCAATTTCGGCTCCAAGGCCTACTTAAATCCACAAAGCATTTCGGTCATATGACCTACTTATCACAAAAATAAAGAATATCTCCAAAATATATTTATGTCATATATTCATCTTGCATAACCATCAAGGCATCCATAATCCACAAGGTTCTACCAACATGATTACAATACTTTACTTTACCAACTTCCCAGGTACACAGGTTCTAATTAAAACTATTACAAAAATTACATACGATAGTAGCATCATAGCACCCTCAACTAGGTAATGCTAACATAAAACATAATTACAAGCACATAGTGACAAAATAAGTGTTTATGAAACATATAACATTCTGCTCATGACTAATCCATGCTACATTATGCCCTTACCTTGATCCAAACCTGAAAGAGAAGACAAAGAAAGGAATGAGCTCGACGGCTCAGCGAGTAAATTTCATAAACACTTTATAAATGATAATAACATGATATAATACCACAACATACTTTATGGAGTCTAAGGAGATCTTTTTGGAAACATATGTTATCATTCTTTGGTCTACTTTATACTTTTATGTGATGGTACAAGACGTAGTAATAGTTTTCCTTTTATCATGTTTGATAACACAACATAATTCAAACCATAATAATTCCTAAGTTATGGTAACACAAACATCTTTTATGAACACTTTTACAAGCAACAATTCATTACCACACATTCAAAAGAGTACATGGACATTTCACCATCTTCTCCTCCTACCGGCTCCCGCCGGCCCCTTCCTACAGTGACAAACATAAACTAATTTCGTAACACCGTCTTCTCCTCCTACCGGCTCCCGCCGGCCCCTTCCTACAATGATCAACATACTTTTACACCGTCTTCTACTCCTACCGGCTCCCGCCGGCCCCTTCCTACAATTTTAGATGAACACCTCACTTTTCCCACCGTCTTCCCCCTTCGTACCTCTTAATCGACAAACATAGGTATTCAATCATAACAACATATAAATTCTACAATCAATACATTCATATATATTGCATATCAATTTATATCATTGCATAACTTTACACAATTAACATATTTTGGCAAGATCCCAAAATCAACATTTTCACATATCATTCATCTATTCCATCATGTTATTATATAGGGGTTACCATAATAATTCATACCATGTAATTCATGCGAAGGTACCTAAGTATTATGATTAGTGACTTTAGTATTACACATACATAACATGAACATAAACACTAAAGCATACTTCCATTCTAGCAAACATCCATTACCACTTACTTTACCCATGCTACTTAATCTACACTAATGGTTACGAATACATAGCACCAACAAGTTATGTAACTACTCTCTAATGAAAAGAGAGTAAATAAGCTCACATGTCGTCATTATATTTAATCATGTTATTATATAGGGATTACCATAGTACTTAGTACGAAGTAATTCACGTGGGATTACCAAGGTATTATAATTAGTGACTCAATGTACACAACATAGGATGTATAGGATATAACATAACCACTTAAGGCATCATACTCTAAATGAAAAAGAGAATAAATATAATAATCATACCATAAATAGGTCACCATCTTCTTTTAAAACAATATAACACCAATTTCATAAAGACAAGAAACTAATTTACCCATTACCATACATCATTCATGATTATTTTCCCCCAAGTTTTCCCTATTGTCTAAACATCACATTTTGTCCAATCCTATCTCTTCCCTAGCATATCATATAACATACACCTTTAAAATATCCAATTCCATGAGTTAATAATTTACATGCTACCTTACTCTATTCAAGCACACTTTCCCTAAAATCCCTTTCAGTCTCATACATCAATTACTTGAATAGAACTTCATGAATTTGGTTTGTAAAGTGAGTATGTAAATTTACTCACCTTAACTAGATGGACTCCCACTTATGATTTGATCAATCCTCTTCTACTCAAACCCTAGCAAAAGAAGAACAAGGGCAATTCTTAGTTAGAAATTAATTCATAAGGGGAATGGAATTTGTAGAGTAACAAACTTTACCTTTAACCCAATTTCAGAATTTTGGGGATTTTGGTACCCAATTTCAGAATTAGGGTTTGGCTTTTCCTAGCAAAAATCACCACCAAATCTGAATCTCCTCTACTTCTAGTCAACAGAGGACTTCCCCCCCTTCCGATTCAGGCCGACCCGCGGCCTGAGCCGCCGCGGGCGCGCGGCTGAGCGCCGCCCCCGCGCTGCGCGCGGCCGCGGGCTGCTGCTCGCGGCTGAGCGCAGCCGCGTGGTGGTGGCGCGGCTGTGCTGCCGCCCTCCCTTGGCTCGGCCGGGGTGCGAGAGAGAGAGAGAGAGAAAATTTCTAGGGTTTAGTCTTTTGGGAGTTCAGAATTTTACAGAGAAGAAAAAGGACTTCTCTCCCAGATCCTTACGTAAGGGATGACCACTATGCAAAAAGGCCCCTGGACTTTGCAATAATACACTCCCCACTCAACTTGCCACTTGGCCAAGGCTAGGATCAAATTGATCCTAGCCTTACACCTCACCCCCTCATGCATACCTAACACCTCCACTCACATATGCAAATAAAATATTCTAAATACAAATACCTAGTATTTGTTTAGGTATTTCCTAATTGAGAATACTAAATTTAAATATCAAGGATATATTTCCATATACTCTTAAATGCCATAATTATGTTGGTACAAAATACATATATATTTTCTATATATTTTAATTTATGCCATAAATCCAAGATAATAACAATAACTCATACAATAAAATATAAATTCTTTGGTTAACTTCATTATTATTGGTATTAATTTAAGAATGAGGAATTATAAAATAAAAATTTTCTATCTAACCGATGTTTAAAATAATTAAGAATTAATAAAAAAAAATTGGGCTGTTACATATGAACTGACAATTATGGAATCGAAGGAAATGTTAGTAATAAACTGATTTATCGGACAACAGAGTTCTTTGCGTGGTTTGAATTTAATAGATAGAAATAAGTAACGATAGAATTGATGTTATAGAAGTCAGTAATGTTAAGACCGGTATTAGTAGAATATGGAATTAACACTGGGTTGAATCGAATAAAAGTACTATAATTAGTCCTGAATTGAAATAAAAGATAATTATAATATAAAAGGTGTTAATAATTCATGTGATATCTGAATTGCTTTATAACTATTAACTTGTATCAAAAGGGATGAGAAATTTTTGATTCACACAAGTTATAACCAATAGACAATCTGCTTGATGATAAAAGAGACAATTGATAATGGATCTCAAATGTTAACTAAATAATAAAAAGTGAATAAGTACTATGATTAGGAAAATCGAATACTAGTGCTACGAATCATAACTTAACTGGTACAATATTGTGACCATTAAGTTGTATGCATTATGTGCATGTTTGGTACCTCTTAGATATGATAAGAATTCCTTGAAACTAACGAGTTAAAAAATGAAATCGGATGAACTTGACTGCGTGACATATCGGCATGAATGTGAGTGCTTTTGTGATAAGACATGCGCATAAGTATGCATATGATATCATTTATTATATTAGAAGAAGGGACCGGGTTGAACCGGAGGTGATTGAAGGGGAGTATTGTTGTTATTTATTATATCGAAGGAAGGGACCGGGTTGAACCGGAGATGATCGAAGAAGAGTATTGTTGTTATTTATTATATCGAAGTAAGGGAGTGGGTTGAACCGGAGGTGATCGAAGGGGAGTATTGCTGTTATTTATTGTATTGAAGAAAGGAATTGGGTTGAATCGGAGGTGATCGAAGGGGAGTATTACTATTATTTTTTTGAAGTATGCATGAATGTATGTGTATGATATCCAGTATATGAATGTGGTTATTTATGTCATCAGGTTTATGTATATGATTATTTATATCATCTGGTTTATGAATGTGGTTATTTATGACATCCGGTATATGAATATGATTGTTTATGATATCCGAATTATGGATATTGTTATATTTGGCACCTAATATATCTGTATAGTTGTTTATGACATCTGGCAAATGATTGTTGTGACATCCGGTATATGAATGTGATTATCTCATATTTCTTCATGTAAGAACATATAGTTATATTTGGATACTATCATGAGTAGTGTGTGATATCATATGTATATTGGGGAAACAATAACGAATTTAAACTAATCTAGTGAGTAAAATTATACACTCCAAGAGTTGTGTCGTGACTATGAGTTATATATGAAATACGAATATGCTACCAACTGAATATAGGATAGGTGATTATAATAGATAGACGATTAGGTCAAGTGTTGCAAAATACATGATATTGTATGTTAATAAAATTGGTCATGTGTACCCAGAAGAATGCATATAACAAGTATCAGATAATAGAAAGAATTTATGATCCATTAAGCCGCAGTATCAAACATAAGTAGGAAGATAAGTGAAACTTATTCTTAAAATTTGTTCAACTGCATCATACTTGAATTATAATCGTATTATAATGTAAACTCTAGTTTGACTAATTTTACTCACTGAGCTATTGAGCTCACCCCACCACAGATTGATATTTTCAGGTCACGGTAAGACGAGGATCCGACTTAGAGCTGCAAGGATGTTCTACTGAGATAATGCATGTATTTATTGTTAAATGTGATTCCTTTTTTAAACTCTGATTTTATTAGTAATTGTGAGTTAGTGCTAGTGCAGTAGATAGTGATACACTTTGATAAATGAAAATAAATATGGATGATTGCAGTTTGTATATTGAGTAGAACTCATAAATGATTTTGTGTTAGAATATTATGTTAAGAGAAGCGCTCTTATGTATATGTTTATTTGATTGACTTTGAGATGAACTATATGATTAATTTGGAAAATTGATAAGTAGGCTGATGTTAGCAGAAATTAATTTATATTGTATTGAGATAGACTCCATACTTTTAGGGAGATGCTGTTAAATTTTTGTAGAATATCTGAATAAAAAAATGTTGAGGTTGATGATTATGTATATTGAAGTAATTAAACACTGAGACCGTTACAGGTTCATTGTGAACCGACGACCAAACCAAACCATTTTTCTCCTTATGAAACCAACCGAACCGAATTGTTATTCGAAACCAAACCAAACTAGTTGGTTCAGTTCAAAAATTCGGTCCGGTTCAACAGAACCGGAGTTCTACTCACCCCTAACTGCTTGTGCTACAAGTGAGCTGTAAGTGTTTGCATGATAGAAAATTAACTATTTAGGCTACAAATGAGTTGTAAGTGGGATTTGCATGACCACAAAATTAATTATTTAGATAGCAAATAAGTTACAAGTGCATTTTATAACTTACGACCGCAAACAAACATCGTAAGTATTTTGCTACAATTCCATTTTGACTTACGGCTGCAAACAAACATCATAAGTGATTTTGCTGCAATTGTATTTTACCACTTACGGGTTAATTAGGGGTGCGAACGGGCTTGGACCGGCCCACACACTCTTGTTACGGCTCGAATATTGTGAAATTTTTTGTCATTGTTTGCATAACACACAAATTATAAAAACAGAATCTTTCTTTTAAATTTTTTTTAGAAGAATAGCATAGTGACAAGAAAATGATCAGAATCCACAGAGACTTTTATAAAAATAATAGTTTTAAAATCTGAACTTTAATTTTAATCTAGTTGGGAATTAATGAATGGTCTTGAATTTGGAATTTGTTTAGAAATTAAATAAATTAAAGAGAGAGAGAAATAAATTTAAGAATAAAAATAATTGTTTTGTAGCTGCATTACTTGGAAATGAATGAAAATAAGAAAGGAAAATTGAGTGAGAGAGAGAAAAAGAAAAGTTGAAACCCAAAATTAACACAGAATCTTGGTTCTTATCAAGTTGATTATGAAGAGATCAGCTCCCGAGCCCTCTTCCCTGCATCACAAAGTTATTAAAAGGAGATAGAAGCATAAAAACAAATATAACTCAATCATAAAAAATAAATTGAAATTAGAAGAAAGAACATTTCAGTTATATTAAGTTTACAGCTGACAATATTCAAAGTACAAAAAAATACATATGCTCTCTTTAAAGAAAACAAAAATTGTTAGCCCAAAGGCCCCTCAGCTTAGTTTTGACGATGATTAACTTATGAAGTTAAGTTACTAATGATCTTATGTTTATATAGTTTCAGTTTTTGACCAAGATCTTACTAGATGTTTAGCTTCGATAAATTCAAAGCCAGTTTTGAAATTATCACGAGTTGATTCAAGAGCTCGCCCATCAAGATCGCATCTAGAACTCAAGTTGGAGTCAAGCTCTTTGAATCATGTTTGGATCGAGTCATCTTGGAGATGGAGATCGAAGAGAAGACTTATATCTAAGTTTGTTTAGTTTTTATTTAGATCTTGTGTAAGGATAGTTAGTCTTGATATGCTCAAGTATACACACACAAATTCAAAAGTTTTGATTTCGGTTTAACCTATTCGAATTTTCAAGTATATTGGTTACATGGATAGATAAAATCAAAACATGTTTCTATGTTCTTATGCATGTTGGATTTCTTTCATATACATTGATGATTCATAATGCTTCTTAAAAACTTATTTTGATGTATATCTAATTCATATGTTTTAACTTTTGTTTTTATCAAAACTTATTTTTGGATTTAATGTCAAAAACATAGATATATCATTTACATGTGTGTTGGATCCATACACACTAAAAAGTGTTTAAATATCTTATTTTTGAAGAAAAATCGGTTTTCCATTTAAAAGTTGATTTTTGAAAAATACCGTTTTTTGTTTAAAGCTTAATTTTTTCATGGCTCAAAAAAAGTTCAAATGTTTGTAATATGTATTGATTTTTTATCACACATATTTATACTTCAAATATTTATAAGAACTTATTTTTATAGATTTTATGTGATTTTATGAGATTTTATAGGTATTTAAAAGCCAACATTTCATAATTTATAACCCTGGTTTGGGCTACTAACGGTCGACCGACCGGTCGATGAAGCCTAGCTCGGTCGACTGATCGGTGGATCGACGTGCACAGATGTGCACAGACTTTAGCGATTGACCGAGCGGTCGACCGATCCAGAGACTCTGCTCTCTGGATCTGGCCCCCGTCGATCGACCAGAGAGGCTTGCTCTCTGGTTCTGGCTTCAGTCGACCGAGCGGTTGACCGAAAGGCGTTTGCCTTAGGGCGATCGACCGCCTGGTCAACCGACGGCTCAAACGGTCAGAAATCTGACCATTAGCCGGTCGACTGACAGGTCATTTTTGACCTGTTCTGAACCCCAGCGACTCTATTTTCAGACCCCAATAAAAATGGGTCTTTGAGACTAGTTTTCAACAAGATTTTCAAGAGCAAAAATTCTCCATTTCTCAAGTGTTTTCAGCAAAGTTTTTAAAAGAAGTTTTTATGCTACAAATCTCTTATCTTTTATTCGTTTCGAAGTTTTTGAAAATCAAAGAAAATTAAGTCTTTGAGAATTTTATTTTGTTCTTCATGTTCATATCTATCGAGAAGTTTTTCCTAAATATTTTTCTTTGTGGTTTCTTTTCCAAACACTTTGATTTCTCACATACTTGAGATATTCAATTCAAACCTATCTTTAAGATCTTGTTCTGTGAGAAAAATTATTTATGATCCCTTAAGATCACTAAGTGTTGTTTGTGATCATTAGATCATCAAGTTGTATCTTTTTTGCTTTGGCTTTATATCTTTTCTCTTGTGTAGAGGTGATTGTATTTGAGAGAGGAGTTGTGTACTCCGGATGTTGAGTTATAATTTCTCGGTGGAGGTCCCTGTGTGGAAGATCCTATAGTAGATAGTTATAATCCTTATGTGTGAAGGTAGAGACGTAGAGCAGTGGCTCGAACCTCGAAACATATCCTTTTGTTTGCGTTTGGATCTTTTCTCTCAACTCTTTACTCTCTCTTTATATCTTGTATTGTTTTTATTGCTCATTCATATACATGCTAGATTTTGTTTGTGTACCCACACTTATGTGCAACCAAGAGAGGTATTAAAACATCTCAACTTTTAGTTTAGAGGAATCGCGATGAGTAGTTCCAGAGCCCTTCACGGGAGTTCAGGCTTACTCTTGATTACACACAGTGTGTTAGTATTTAAATTCTGCATCATTTGGCATTGATTAGAACTACATCTATTCATCCCCCTCTAGGTGTACTTTCAATTGGTATCAGAGCCTACGCTTCTGATATTCGGTTTAACAACCTAGAAGTGAGATCTGTTGGCCCAAAGGCCTTCCACCCTAGTTTTGATGATGATTAACTCATGTAGTTATGTTTACTAATAATCTTGTGTTGTTTAAGTTTCAGATCATTAACCAAGATATTAGTTGGTGATTAGCTTCAACAAGGAGTTTAGAAGCTTTTCATGGTGATTCCATGGCTTAAGCTTCAAGATCACACATTGCCTAGCCCATGGATGGAGTTTTGGATCGGGTCTACTTGAAGATGAAGATCGTCAAGAAGACTTAGGTATCCTATTTTAGATAGTGTGTTTTAGATCCATGTGTAAAGATAAGTATAGTTGATATGCTCAAGTGCACAATACACACACGTTTCATGTTTTGGATTTGGTTTTCATGAATAGTTTAGATCAAAACAAGTTTAAATGGTTTTTATGTATATTAGATGTGTTCAATATACATACATGCTTCATATCTTAAACAAACTTATTTTGATATGTCTATTCATGAGTTTTAGAAATATTCAGATTTCCTATTGTGAAAAATCAAGTTTGATAAAAATACAAGTGTTGGTTTTTGATAAAATTTGCAAGACTCAAAAATGAATTGATATGATTGATATATGTCTTGAAACTTTTATCACATATTTGTATTTCAATATAAAAGGTCAAAACAAGTTTTATATATTTTCAGAAGACTTAAAAAGATTTTTATAAAATATTTTTACTCAGTATTTCTGACCCAGGTTTGTGCTGACAGGCCAGGTCGGTCGACCCGGACGGTCGACCGCACCAAGGGCCGGTCGACCTGTGAGGTCGACCGACGTGCACAGAGCCGTGCACGTCTGGCAGACACAAGGGCGGTCGACCCTGACGGTCGACCGTACCTGAGAGCTCTGCTCTCTGTTTGTTTGGGTCGACCGGGCGGTCGACCGTGTTTGCCCAACGGTCACATTTCTGACCGTTGGCGGTCGGCCGGGCCGGCCGACCGGTAGCCTGTCAGGCTGCCAGCTCAGCCTAACGGCTAGTTTTCTGATGGCCCTATAAAAACCCCATTTCTTTGGGATTTTGGCTAAGATTTTTAGAGCTAAAATTCCCTGACTTCTTCAGTGTTTTAAACAAGTTTTCAAAAGAGTTTTAAGTGCCAAAAGATCAATCTTATTTGTTTTAAGTATTTTGTTTATTTCAAAGAAATTAAGGTTTTGGGAATTAGTTTTTGATCTAAACTTCTATATCTTTTTGGTGTTTTCTCAAGAGAATTTCTTTGATCAGAACACTTATTTTTCCACACTTGAGCTATATCTTCTATCCTAATCTATTTAGGATCTTGTTTTGTGGAAAAGTGAAAAGAGAGATTGTGGTCTTTGTAACCACTTGTTGTAAAACTCTTGCTTTGATTGGGTTGCTCCCTCTTAGGAAGAGGTTGAGGATTGTGGTTTGCTCCCTCTAGTGAGAGGTGGAGTTGGTTGTTGTTTGCTCCCTCTATTGTGAGGTGGAGCTTGGTGGTTGTAACCCTCTTCGGTAGAGGTGTTGGTTGTTGGTTGTTTGGCTACGGGCCTACCCCTCGGTTGTGAGGCGGTGTTTGAGAGAGGAGTTCGGTACTCCTTGTGTTGTAACAAATCCTCCTCGGTGGAGGTCCCCTCGGTGGGAGATAGTGGATTGGAAATCCTACACGGTGGTGTAGGCGGGGATGTAGAGCTAGGGGCTCGAACCTCGAAACATATCTTGTTGTTAGCGTTTGATCCACTTGTCTCTCTAACTCTCTCTCTTTATATTTGTGCAAAGCATCATTCATATTGTCATATCATTCATATTGCTTGTGTTGCCTTGCATATATTCATATTGTCTATTCATCTTATATGCTTGGTTGTTTGTGTGTGCCTCACTTATACTTAACCACAAGAGCTTCACATAGCACCTCAACCCATTCAAGGGGAATCAAGAGGAGTTAGTTCAGAACCCTTCACGGGAAATTCGACTACACTTGTGTGTTGTATTAAGTATGTTGCAAGAATTGCATTAGCTTCCGCATTTAGCGCACTTAGTTTATAGATTAGCACGTACACCTATTCACCCCCCTCTAGGTGTCCCCTTTTTCAATGAGATCCTCATTTGCTAATCTAATTGTTGTTTTGCACATATTTAGTATACACTCATAGATTTTCTTACTCCACTCATGTATGATGTTTTTAACATCGATATGTGAAAGTTTAAGATGAGTGCATATAAAAGCCCTAGGTTTGCATGTTTATCTTACCACTACCAAGAAATCATATGTTGGTAATGATATGTATTTAGGGGCTAATGCACAAGCCGTAGACGCACTAAAATAAACATTAAGAAAGAACATTTATCTATGATTTCTCATTGTGATTCCGCTTATGTTGTGTGGAACACGTTGACCTCACCCGAGTAACAAACGACAAACAAAGTGGAGAGAGAAGCCATTATGGCTGAGTCCGACCAAGCTTGCTTCATGGTCCAAGGGATTGACTCCCTTGAGGTAAATTCGGACACTCATCTAGATGATAGTGCTAGTTCTTCAAATGATGATAATGCTATGGATACACGTGCTTTAAATGAAGAACTATCAATATTTTGTGAAAACTTACTTTCAAAGTACAAAGCTCTGAAAAGCAAGAGTTTTGAATTAAGAAAAGAAAATAGAATTTTGTTTTCAAAACTTAATATGATTTTGCAAGAGAAAGTTGTGATTTCAAATGAAAAGAATTCATTAAAAAATCAACTTGATCATGTATTAAAAGAAAATATGTTTTTAAAGAATAAAAATAATTTTGATATTGTTTTGAAGAAAAATGAGGTTTTGTCTTCAAAACTCGATTTTATTTTAAAAGAAAACGATTCTTTGAAAAACAAAATAGTTTTGATTTTCAAAGAATTGGATTTTGTTCAAATGAAAATATTTCTTTGAAAAATGATTTTTCTTCTTATTCTTGTCATGCTTCTATTGATTCATCTTTTCATGATAAGAATAGTGTTTGCTTCACATCTTCTTCCATTGATAATTATATTTGTGAATTAAAGAAGAGTCTTGATTGTTTAGACTCCACAATGAGCCATTATGTCATGAACCACACGTGGTTGGAATCCATGTTTTGGAAGAAACATGCTCCACATATGCATGCACACAAATCACAGCATACACATGATCATCTTGCTCACACACATGATTCCTTATTTGCTAGTGTGTACACTTGTACACATTATGGTCGTACGAGCCACCTTGTAAAATTTTACTATGATAGAATAAATATTTTAAATTTTGTAAATAAATTTGTTTGGGTTTGAAAATGTGCTAACCCTCATAGACCCAAAAAGTGTGGGTATCAAAAGCCACTCCTATTCTATTTGATATAGGTGTGGGCTCTCACTTGACGTAAGAGCATTGTTGCCTTGATGGTGGACGAGTTCTGAGCTAAAAGATCATAATTATGGATGCATCACTTTCAAGGAATGTTTGGTGAAAGAACCATCATAGTTTGGAGATTTAGAGATTGGTTCATTCGGCTTGGTAACTATCTCTAACTCCTTGTTTTAATTACATGCTTTTATATCGATGATTTTAGTATGTCATGGTTTTAATGCTCATTATGTTAAATGTAATGTTTATTAAACTTGTGATATACATATATAATATTTGAGATATACCCATATTCATATGGATTCTTACTTGTTTGTTTTCTCAATTATTGTTTAGCTATTATGTATATCCTAGTGATAATAATATTTACATTTAGCCTAATGATCATATTTGTTTCTCAATCATGTTGGGTGTTTTGTGCTTCATATTTTGATTACTTGTTTAGATGTAGTTTTCTTTAAAACGTGTGTTTATACTTATACAATTAGTGAGCTACAATTGATTATTATATTTGAGTGCTGAAGGTTCACCTAGAGGGGGGTGAATAGGTGATGGCTAATCTAATGGTCACTTAATGTCAAATAATGCGGAAGTAAAAACTATTATGACCTAAACTAAACTCTTACACTAAACACCACGTATAACACAAGAGTGTTGCTGAATTCCCCGTGAAGGCTCTGGACAAACTCCTCTAGATTCCCCTTGATAAGGGTTGAGGTGCCGCGTTGGCTCTCTTGGTTGAATACAAGTGTTAGCAAACAAGCCCAAGCAAGTATAACAATTAAGCACAATATGAATATCAAGCATGTAAGGATAAGCACAATAAAAGCATGCAAGATATAAACAAGAGACAAAGAGAGAGAGAGAGTGAGCAATCGCAAATACAAGGGATTTGTTTCGAGGTTCGAGCACACTTGCTCTACATCCCCGCCTTTGACACACGAAGGATTTCCACTATGCTTGATCCCAATAGATCACTCCTCGGTGCCGCAACACCTACAAGCCCTCGGACTCTCTAGTCCCGTACACACCGCAAGCCCACCGGCTCGCCGAGGCCGCACCTCAAACAACAAGTTCGCACCCGAACTCGAAACACCGAGTCCCCACTAGGACCCGAAATAATGCGAACACACACGTCCGCCTCCTCAAAGTAACAAAGAACAAGTCTTTGGTGATCACAACACTTTGATCACCTAAAAACTATCTCACTACAACACTCCTATAAGATGAATAATCAATGGGTTGCTCAAGTGTTTGTGAGAAAAACAAGGATGAGAGTGGTGGAGGAAAACTCAAAGAAAATCTCTTTTTAAACACTCTTGATAAACTCCCCTTTTGATTGAAAGTATTAGCTCTCAATTTAGTGGAGAAAACTCTTTTAAAGAAGTGGAAAAAACTGGCTAAAAGTCCACTAGAAATCTTATTGAAAAACAATGCCCAAACCCCCAAATTTATAGGGCTAGAAAAACTAGTCGTTGGGGTCTGTCAGGCCTATCGGTCGACCGTCCGGCCGACCGGCCAACGGTCATATTTCAGACCGTTTGAGCCATCGGTCGACCGGTCGGTCGACCGAGCCAGGATACAGAGAGCAAGTCTCTCTGTCCGGTCGACCGCCGGGTCGACCGGGGCCTTTCCAGAGAGCAGAGCTCTCTGGACGGTCAACCAGGTCGGTCGGCCGGCCCTCCTGTCAGAACTGGCGTGCACGTCTGTGCACGTCGGTCGACCGTCCGGTCGACCGGCTTAAACCAGAACAGAAAATTTAGGGATTTAAAACTTGATCTTTTTGATTGAAATAAAATCCCATAAAATACTGAAAAATCTACAAAAATAGTTTTACCAATATATTTTGATAAACAAACATGCTTGCACAAATTAAGGCATGTTTATAAAAGATTTGGACTATTTTTGTAATATGAAAAAATTGGCTCAAATGAAAAACAGTATTTTCCAAACTTGATTTTTCCAAACTTTATTTTTCCAAAACATCTCCAAATACAAAAACAAGATATTTAAACTACTTTTAAAGCATAGTGTGTATGGATATGATCCACTACACAAACATGGTGAAATATCTATGTTTTTGACATTAAGCTCTAAACTTGGTTTTGGATAAAAGACATGTATATGGGAATCACCAAAAACCAAAGTTATATGTTTTAATCAAAACGATATTTTTCCAAAATGAAAAGTCTTTTTCTAAAACTAAAATTCTTTTATGAAAACATATCTATCAAGAGTGTGTGTGTATATATACTTGAGCAATCCACCAACTACTCTATCCTTTACATTTTAACTAAAAAAAATCTTCTAAAAACAAACCTAGACTCAAGTCTTCATCTTCTTGAAGTCTTCACTTGAAGCCTTCTCATCTTCTTGACTTGGTCCAAATACGATCCAATGGCTCTTGGATCAAACCGTGCTAGCTCCAAAACTTGACTTCAAATCCTTTGTTGAAACTATGCACCTACTAAGATCTTGATCATAAATCTGTCACTAATTAAATACAAGATCATTAGTAATATAACTACATGAGTTGATCATCATCAAAACTAGAGTGATGGGCCTTCGGGCCAACAAGTGCTTCATTGCTCATGTGTACTCATTACATGTATTAGTATAACCTAGTTTTGATAATTCTTGCATTTACACTTGTATTCTCTATTTTGTACATATTTTGTGTTTAGCTTCATGTATATGTTAATTTTGTCCAAAACTATAAATATACATGTCTATCCTTGATTCACTTGCTTTACATGCCATCTATTCCATTATGAATTCTTTTCATGTTTGGATATGTATGTATACATTAGTTTCGACAAAACATATATATACCTTGAAGCTTGTTTAGTTTTTGATAAAATAAAATTTCTCGTGTTTGATGTTTTTATGTAAGGGATCTCATGTGAGCTTTATTGATTTATTTTCATGTATATGGTTCTTACATGAATCTTTTACACTCTAATATATCTTTTATTTACTCATGGTTTTGATCCATGTCCATAATGTGCTTCATAAATTTTTGAGCGTCGATTTTCATGTAATTTTCATATATTATAAGATATATTAATTTTTTTTATTTCTTACTTGAATGATTTCATACTAGTTTTTAAAATTATTTTAAAATTAGTTTTGTATTCTTCATTTGGTAGTGTTTTCAATTTACAACTATTTTTAAATTCTATTTTGAAAAACTTCTACCTTTTAAGGGCGGTTGGATGGGCGACCATATCTTATATGCTCAAATTGAATATATCTTTTAAACATGTGCATGAAAGAGAGGTAGTTATGAGTTATACATGATTTTAATGAAAATTGACTTTTGTATACTCATATTTTCTATATGTATGCATCACATTTCAATTAATATTATATATTGCTCTAATCATACATATATATAGATATTTTTCTTATGCTTATTTTACAATGTCATACATTTTTAGCACAAATTGAGTTCATGCTAAGCTTACTTTAGTTCTTAATAATAATTGGTATTTACACAAACTTATGCATTAGTTTTATTGGTATTTATAAAGGGGGAGAAAAAAAATCTTATTTTATCTTTCAATTGGTTTTATTTTCAAATTGACATCTTATTCCCATTTTCATTATGAAAAATATTTTATTATTTACAATATTGGTATCAATAACCTTCAATTGGTATTATTCTAAAAATTGGTATCTTTATTCCAAAATGATTTTAGTGTTTAGCTAAAAAAATTTATTTTTTACTTTCAATTGGTATCATGTCCTTCTATTGGTATCAATTGGTAAAAGATTGTTTCATTTTTGATTGATAAAAAGTTTATTTTTTCTTTCAATTGTTTCTTTCAATAGATAATTTTTATTGGTATTAAAATTTTGTTTTAAAATATGTTTATTGGCATTGTTTGTTTTTTCTTCACCCTTTGTTGATGATTGACAAAAGGGGAAGAAAGATTTGGTTTATATATGCATGTTTTCTTGATTATTTATGCATATATACATATGTTTTTATGATTCTCATTGCATATCTTTTATTATTTTTTATTGGTATTTTGAGCTTACATTGCATATCTTTGTGTTTTATGATCATGTATGAGTGAAGAGGAAGCTCCTATGAAGCCTATCCTTAATTAATGCATATATACCTCATAAGTTTTGTCATCATCAAAAAGAGAGAGATTGTTGGCCCAAAGGCCCTTCACTTTAGTTTTGATGATGACTAACTTATGAATTAAGTTACTAATGATCTTGTGTTTATATAGTTTCAGTTTTTTATCAAGATTTTTGGTAGGTGTTTAGCTTCAACAAATGATTCAAAGCCAGTTTTGAAATTATCACGAGTTGATTCAAGAGTTCGCGCATTAAGATCGCATCTAGAACTCAAGTTGGAGTCAAGTTTTTTAGATCGAGTCATCTTGAAGATGAAGATCAAAGAGAAGACTTGTATCTAAGTTTGTTTAATTTTTATTTAGATCTTCTGTAAGGATAGTTAGTCTTGATATGCTCAAGTATATACAAACAAGTTCAAAAGTTTTGGTTTCGGTTTAACCGTTTCGGATTTTCAAGTATATTGGTTTCATGAATAGATAGAATCAAAACAAGTTTATATGGTTTTATGTATGTTGGATTTCTTCCATATATATTGATGATTCATAATGCTTAAAAACTTATTTTAATGTATATCTAATTCATGTGTTTTAACTTTTGTATTTATCAAAACTTATTTTTTGGATTTAATATCAAAAACATAGATATATCATTTACATGTGTATTGGATTCTATCGATGCACACTATTCTTCAAAAGTGTTTAAATATTTTGTTTTTGTATTTGTACAGTTTGAATAAAAATCGGTTTTTCATTTAAAAGTTAATTTTTGAAATACCGTTTTTGTTTAAAACTTAATTTTTTCATGCCTCAAAAATAGTTCAAATATTTGTAATATGTGTTGATTTTTTGTCATACATATTTGTACTTCAAATATTTATAAGAACTCATTTTGTAGATTTTATGCGATTTATGGGATTTTATAAGTTTTTAAAAGCCAACATTTCATAACCTATAACCCTGGTTTTGGGCTTCTAACGGTCGATCGGTCGACCGAAGCCTGGCTCGGTCGACCGACCGTTTGACCAATGTGCACAGATGTACACAGGTTTTAGCGGTCGACCGAATAGAGAGGCTTTCTCTCTGGTTCTGGCCTCGGTCGACCGAGCTGTCGACCGACAGGCGTTTGCCTTGGGGCGGTCGACCGAGCTGTCGACCGACAGGCGTTTGCCTTGGGGCGGTCGACCGACAACTCAAACGGTCAGAACTTTGACCGTTAGCCGATTGACCGGCGGTGGACCGACATGTCATTTTTGACCTGTTTTGGACCCCATCGGCTATATTTTCAGACTCCTATAAAAATGGGTCTCTGAGGCCAGTTTTCAACAAAATTTTCAATAGCAAAAATTCTCCACTTCTCAAGTGTTTTCAACAAAGTTTTTAAAGAAATTTTTGTGCTACAAATCTCTTATCTTTTATTCGTTTCAAAGTTTTTGGGAAAAAGAAAAGAATCAAGTCTTTGGTAATTATATTTTGTTCTTCATTTTCATATCTATCAAAAAGTTTTTCCCAAGTGTTTTTCTTTGTACTTTCTTTTTCAAACACTTTGATTTCTCACATACTTGAGCTATTCAATTCAAACCTATCTTTAGAATCTTGTTTTGCGAGAAAATTATTTATGTTCATTTGAGATCACTAAGTGTTGTTTGTGATCATTAGATCACCAAGTTGTATCTTTTTTTTTTTTGCTTTGATTTTGTGCCTTCCCTCTTGTATAGAGGTGATTGTGTTTGAGAGAGGAGTGGCGTACTCCTGGTGTTGAGTTGTAATTCTTTAGTGGAGGTCCATTTGTGAAAGATCCTATCATGGATAGTTTAAATTCTTCTGTGTGAAGGTGGGGATGTAGAGCAGTGGCTCGAACCTCGAAATATATCCTCTTGTTTGTGTTTGAATCTTTTCCCTCAGCTCTCTACTCTCTCTTTATATCTTGCATTGTGTTTATTGCTTATTCATATACATGCTAGATATTGCTTGTGTGCCCACACTTGTATTCAACCAAGAGAGATATTAAAGCACCTCAACTCTTAATTTAGAGAAATCTCAAGAAGTAATTCTAGAGTACTTCACGGGGAATTCAGGCTCACTCTTGATTACATATAGTGTGTTAGCAATTAGTATTTAAATTCCGCATCCTTTGACATTAGATTAGCATTATACCTATCAATTTCCCTCTAGGTGTACTTTCAAAAATTACATCATCTCTCTTTAAACAAAATACTCCACTAAGTTTAATCTTCTCCTCTTTTAATGACAACCCACACAGAGAGAGAGCCCATAATCCCTTTTATAGCTTCTGGACCCGAGCTTCCCTTCTCCAAAAAAATCCGCCAGCTAAACAATTCCTCCAACAGTAGAATCCAAATTCCAACTTCATATTTTGAATCCAAGCTGCCACAAGTTGTCAAATTTTCTCCACTGTTGCATCCTTTTATAAGGAACTTTACAAAATAAAACCCCAGTCAATATGTATTACAAATTAATTCAATTTCAACTGGGGCAAATTCTGTAAATGATTGATACGACCCATCAAATAGATGAATTAGCAAAAGCCCTCATCATGAAAGTTGTAGATTTTCAAGTTCTTTTTTCGTTGACACTTTTAATAACCTCGTTTGAAATTTTTTAGAAGAAGTTACGGTCAAAATATCACAGCATGTTCGAAAAACACCCTTCGATCTTCATTTTGTGCAAAATCAGTCTATTCTACCTGCCTTTTCTCCTTTCTTGTCGATTGGGCACATGCACTGTAAGCACACTAACGCATACCTGAGTAGTATTTTTTTGATACATAAAATAGATAAATGAGAGTATAAAAGTAACATAAAAAATAATGCTCATTAACCTGCACGAGCCTGTCCTGGCCTCGGCCACCTGGGCCACGTCCCGCCCCGGGTGGCCAACGGCTATATTAAGAGTCGTTGGCTGTGGAGGGGGGGTTTTGTATTTTTTTTTTACAAACCCCCCACGGCTATAATGGCCCATATTATAGGCTCTGGGTGTTTTTATAATTTTTTTAACAAACCCCCCCAAAGGGTATACTGGCCCAAATTTTATTTTTTGGCAAAAAAATACATTATAACTACCTCTTCCCCTCTATAAATATCTACTATTTCTCATTTCATTTAATCCCCAAAAATCTTTAGAAATCTCTTAATTCTCAAGTGCTCAAGCTCTCAAATTCTCTCCAAGTTCTCAGTGATCAAGCTCCATCAAGCTCTCTCAAGTTCTCAAGTTCCCTCAAGCTCTCTCAAGTCTCAAGTTTCTCAAGCTCCTTCAAGCTCTTTAACATTTCAGTATTTATATTCTTGTCAATTTTACTTTAAAAATAGACACACACTCTTTCTCAGCAAGCTGTAATAATCCTTCTTATAGATAAAATCGTACTTTAGATTTGACTAGTCAAGAATGTCATGATTTATATTTACCTTTACCCGATACTCTAATACTTTCATTCACACGATCAGAAATACCATCCATAGATTTTATTACTTCTTCTGATTCACCTTCTACTTCCACTGTCAAAGTAAGAACTTTCATGGCAGAGGAAAACTCTAAGCTTTGAATTTTTTTCTAAAAAAAAATATTAATGGAGTTAGGAAGATTGTATGGAAGCTTTGTCCCAATATTTCTTATTTATTTCCAAAAAATAGTGGAACCGACGCACTAACTAGGCACATTAAGGTAAAACACTCACAGAATCAATCATGACAAGCACAAATTTTTACTTTTGGTGGCACACTAAGTACTTTTAGTCATAACCGTCAAAGAGGTAAAACTAGTCTAACTAAATATTTAATTCAGGTTGAACAACTTTTTAATTTTGCTGAAATGAAACATTCACAAGTTTTATTAGAACTATCTATAATCGTGAATATGATCCATTCTGTAAAGATACTATTAGAGCGAATATTCAGGGTTGTTGAAGAAAGGAAACTAATTTTAATTGCAAATGTTCTTCTATGCCACAAAAAGTTACACTTATTTCTGATTGCTGGGAAGTTCTTAATGGCTTTCTCATTACATAGTTGTTACTGCATACTTTATAGATTCTGGTTGGCTTTTAAAAAAGAGTTATTGATGTAAGAATTAAATAGACTTTAATGCGGATAAATTGCCATGGATCTAAAATCAATCATCTCAAGAAATCAAATACATAATTAAATCAATACTAAATCATCATACCTGAAGCCATTGATGAACTGAAAGGAAGTAGATGGATGAAGACTTTGATCCTTCTCTTTAATCCTGCAAGAACCCTAATGCAGACCCTTCTTCTCTCTGTCTCCTTTTCTTTTCACAACCTTTTCTAATATGATGGATTCTCTTATTGTTCACAAATAATGAGCCTAGGTTATATTCTTTTCAGGAGGAGAGAAGAGGGTCCAACATTTACTAAAATAACCCTTGAGATAAAACCACCCATCATGGTTCCTTTATACCTCATGTGATTATTAACATATATATAAATGTAACTTTAATATGGGCATCTTTATATCAGTTAACTTTAATTAGGAATCCAATGTTAATTAACCAAGGTTATTGGGCCACCTTAATGTGAGATTAACATTCTCCCACTTGGACCATTAACCGATTAGGTTAAAACTTTAGAAAACAAATAAAAGAAAAGACTCATTTTCAAAACATTTTGACTCCATTGGATTCCATACTGAAAAACTTTGACACGTGATCACGAATTTAAAAAACAACAACTGATAATCCCAAATATGAAATACTGTAATACTGCAATTAGCTTGGACCATCAATGCGAGTCATAGCGTTATACAACATCCATGTCATACTCCCTTCTATGTACCACAACATTGATAACCCTTACTAATTGAGTCCATAACCAAAATGACCCCTGTAATTGTCTTGTAAAGACATTTCCTGTTTAACAAACATCCATACATAATATGTGCACACATAATTGGATAACAGAAAACACAGAAACAAACTTTTATTGCGCAATAATGTCAATTACATAAGTACCAAAACATACATTTACAGATTGCTCAAAAGACCCATTCTAACAACATGTTCCTTAAATGTCTTTGGAGGCAATCCCTTTGTCATTGGATCAGCAACCATTAAAATGGTACTTATACTTTCAATTGACACTTTCTGTTTCTCAACTCTTTCTCTAACCACCATGTACTTCAGTTCTATGTGTCTAGAACCATTAGAGTACTTACCATTCTTAGAGAAGAAAACGGCTGCTGTATTATCACAATATATCTTCAGCGGCTTAGCAATAGAGTCAACTACACCAAGTGCTGAGATAAAATTCCGTAACCATAATGCATGATTCGAGGCTTCAAAATATGCTATGAACTCAGCCTCCATCGTGGATGAAGCAGTGATAGACTGCTTTATACTCTTCCACGAGATTGCCCCACCTGCTAGCAAGAAAATAAAGCCTGAGGTAGACTTCCTGCTATCTGGGCAACCAGCAAAATCTGAGTCCGAATAGCCGATCACTACCAACTGATCAGATCTCCTATATGTGAGCATTAGGTCCTTCGTTCCCTGAAGATACCGCATCACCTTCTTAGCTAATTTCCAGTGCTCCGTTCCTGGATTGCTCTGGTATCTTCCCAATATCCCAAGAGCATAACTGATATCTGGCCTGGTACAAGTGTGTGCATACATCAAGCTCCCAACTGCTGACGCATAAGCAACTTTCTGCATTTGACCCTTTTCTAAGTCATTTATAGGACACTGGCTCCCACTTAATTTGTCACCCTTCATGATGGGTGCACAACTGACTGAACACAATTCCATATGAAATCTTTCCAAGACTCGATTGATATAACCTTTCTGAGACAGTCCTAGCAATCCTCGAGATCTATCCCTGAAGATCTCTATGCCAATAACATAAGTTGCCTCACCCATATCAACCATCTGAAAGTTCTTGGTAAGATAGCTTTTAGTTTCATACAGCAAACCAATATCACTACTGGCTAACAAGATATCATCCACATACAGAACCAAAAAGATAAACTTGCTCCCACTAGTCTTTAGATATATACACTGATCAACAGTGTTTTCTGTAAATCCGAAAGAGGTAATGGTATCATTAAACTTTATATACCATTGCCTGGAAGCTTGTTTAAGTCCGTATATGGATTTCTTTAATTTGCAAGCCAAGTGTTCTTTTCCTTTCTTTGCGAACCCTTCAGGTTGCTCCATGTAAATTTCCTCATCCAAATCTCCATTCAGAAAAGCTGTTTTCACATCCATTTGATGTAACTCCAAATCATAATGAGCTACAAGGGCCATAATGATTCTAAGAGAGTCCTTCTTTGATACTGGAGAGAAGGTTTCTCTATAGTCAATGCCTTCTTTCTGAGCGAAACCTTTAGCCACAAGTCTGGCCTTATATCGTTCGATATTGCTTTCAGAGTCGCGCTTGGTCTTAAAGACCCATTTACACCCGACTTTCTTACAGTTATTAGGCAATTCGACGAGATCCCAGACTTTGTTATGGTCCATAGATTTCAACTCTTCATTCATAGCATCAACCCATTTACTAGAATCATTGCATTCTATGGCTTGTGAAAATGAAACTGGATCTTTATTAATCTCAATATCATAATCAGATTCCTGTAGATACACCACATAATCATCTGAAATGGCAGATTTTCTTTCCCTTTGAGATCTCCTCAAAGCTGCCGGTTGTGGTGGTTCTACTACATTTTCAATGGCAATATCCTCATGGAGTGGTGAACCAACACCATTATGTTGTTCTGGTATCTCAGCTTGATGATCAAGTTGAGGGACAACAATTTCTCTTGAAGGAAAGGGTATTGGGATATTTACCCTTACCTCCTCAAGATCTACCTTTCTTGGTTCATCACTCCCACTAATTTCGCCATTCTCAAGGAATCTGGCATTACCAGTTTTAACTATTCTTGTACTATGGTTAGGACAATAAAATTTGTACCCCTTAGACTTTTCTGGATAACCAATGAAATACCCAGATATAGTTCTTGAGTCTAATTTCTTTTCTTGTGGATTATATATTCTATCTCCTCTGCTGGATAACCCCAAACATGTAAATGTCTTAAACTAGGTTTCCTACCAGTCCACAACTCGAAAGGAGTTGTTGGGACTGCCTTACTAGGAACCCTGTTCAAGATATACATAGCAGTCTTTAAGGCTTCATTTCACAATGAATTGGGTACATTAGAGAAGCTCATCATGCTCCTAACCATATCCATAAGTGTCCGGTTTCGCCTTTCAGCAACACCATTCTGCTGAGGCGTACCTGGCATTGTGTATTGGCACAAATACCACGCTTTTCAAGAAATTTGGCAAATGGGCCAGGATTTTGTCCTGACTCATCATATCTACCATAAAATTCACCACCTCGATCTGATCTTATGATTTTAACTTTTCTATCTAATTGTCTCTCGACTTCTGTAATGAACACCTCAAGGATGTCAACAGCCTGAGACTTTTCATGAATTAGATACACATAACCATAACGTGACAGATCATCTATAAAGGTAATGAAGTATCTCTCTCCCGTAAAACATGGAATGGAGAGTGGTCCGCAAATATCTGTATGAATTATTTCAAGAAGCTCTTTACTTCTTGTGGCACCTTTCTTGGTGTGTTTTTTTGCTTTCCTTTTATGCAATCCACACACACATCAAAATCAATGAAGTCTAGGTTATCCAAAATCCCATTCTTCACTAATCTTATTATTCTATCCCTGGAGATATGCCCCAGTCGTCTATGCCACAAGATAGAGGAATTTTCATTAATTAAGCCACGTTTAATACCAACATTCGAATGCAGAGATAAAAGAGATTGTGCAAACTCATCATTCAATGAAATTTTATATAAACCATCACATAAAATTCCATGTCCAACCGACATTGAATTAAACATTAAACTGAGTTTTCCACAACTGAATAAAACAGAATATCCAAAAACATCTAATTTGGATAATGACATTAAGTTCCTAGAAATCGAAGGTACATAAAAAGTATCCTCAAGATCCATCTGATGTCCCGTCTCTAAGAGTAGTCGGTAAGTACCAACAGCCTCGACCTCCACTTTAAGACGGTTCCCCATAAAGACGAATCTCTCACTTTCCTTCGGTTTCTGAGTTGTAAGGAATCCCTGCATTGAATTAGTTATATGAGTTGTGGCTCCAGAGTCAATCCACCAAGTATTAGAAGGAACTTCAGCAAGATTTGATTCATAACATACAAAAGAAAGATTTATACCTTTCTTTTCGAACCAAGCCTTCCTCTTGTTGCAGTCCTTCTTCACATGTCCTTTTCTGCCACAGAAGTAGCATTTGACAGTGAAAACCTTTCTATGACCTTGGCTACTTTCCCCATGGTCATTTCCTTTCTTTGATGGAAACCTCTTACCTCTTCCATATTTACCTTTCTTATGGATAGCTCCTTGAGTTACTGCCAACACTGAGTGATGCCCTTCTTGCCTCAGTCTCACTTCCTCTTGTACACACATACCAGTCAGCTCATTCAGATTCCACTTATCCTTATGAATATTATAGTGGATCTTGAATGGCCCAAACTGAGAGGGAAGTGAGTTGAGGATGAACTGTACTAAGAAGGATTCATCCACTTTCATTCCCAGTGATCCTAACTTCGCAGCCTTATCAGTCATATTTAGAATGTGTTGTTGAACTCCTCTACTGCCATCATATTTCATAGTAGTAAGTTCAGCCATAAGGGTGCCAGCTAATGACTTATCTGTAGACTTAAATCGGTCTTTAACAGCAGTTAAAAGTTCAGATGCACTAGTAGTATGTGGGAGTGAGGTCTTGATGTTATTGGCTATGGTCATCTTGATGAACATGAGACTGAGTCTATTCGACCTTTCCCAAGCTTTGGCATGGCTAGCCTGTTCTGTTGTACTTTCAGCAGTCACTTCATCAGGTTTCTCTACTAAAAGGGCCATGTCAAGGTCCAGAACACCCAGTGTAAATTGTACATGTTCAAACCACTCAGAAAATTGGTACCATCCAGGGCTGGAATGCTAGTTGCATGAGTGTGAAGGGAAGTGGGAACGTTCACTGAAACATAATAGGACATAGCTCACATTAAGGTCTCAAATCAATACAAAAACTTTAAATTTAATGAAGATGAACTATTGATATCACTCTGATTCCTCCTTTGGGCGAAACCTAAGCATATCCAGTGTTCACTCTTTAGGTGAGACCTTTTATCACCTATGTAGGTCTAATATAATTTATGCTACTTAGACAGTAAGTCATGTTACCTTTGGGTATCCAATTCTACACCACTAAGTTGCATAAATTACACTACCCTACCCCGGTTCCTAATTATTTGAAAGAGACTTTCCTTTGGGCCAGTCCCAATCTCCTAACTAGAACCGCCATCGAGAATATTATTGTCTTTTATGTCATCCTCATTGACAAGTCTTTTATGTAGTTGTATATTCATAAGGTTTACTAACATAGGTCACTTTGGCAACTACTAAATCAATAAGCCTTATGAATACAAAACTAACCAACAATATTCTCTAATCTTTTATTTGAGTAATACTATAATACTCCAATTCTATTACTTGACCAACATCAATCATTATTAACACAATAACTTTAATGTGTAACATATTTTAATGATTGAATTAAACAACCATTAGTCGACTACTAAGAAGGACTAGTCGACTTGGGTCAAGTCAAGTCGACTATACATTTAGGTCTAGTCGACTAGGGCAAAGAAAAGTTAGTCGACTATACCAATATAATTAGTCGACTATAAATTTTATCAGTCGACTTCACATATTATTAGTCGACTCCTGAAGTCAACAGAGAGCTCCCAACTTTCGAGTCACTCTGTTAGTCGACTTGGGCAAAATTATAAGTCGACTATACCCTAATTAGTTGACTACTCAAAATATCAAGTCGACTATACATTTTATTAGTCGACTACTCAAAATGATTAGTCGACTCCTGTACCGAAACAGAGAGTTCTTAAGTTTCTAGAAAAATACTTAGTCGACTAGTGTTTCGGGCTAGTCGACTAATAGTCGACAAAACTGTTATCGCGGGCAGTTCTAGACAGCCGACGAAAAAATTTTAATTAGGGAAAATTAGGGTTAATAATTCCTGAAATTTGATCCTGATCAGCATGATTTTTTCACATTTTCATTCCCATATTTATCTATCATTTGTTTATAAATAATGCTACTCGGGTATTTTTAGTCTATTTTGCAGACAAAGTTATTAGGAGAAGACTGGACCACAAAAGACTCTTTCGAGACCGTAAAGCGCGTTAAAAGGAGTTGAAGGCGAGATAAGAGGCTTGGCACTGCTGGAATCAACGTCTAAAACTGAGATCAAAGAAATTTACGTTCAACTCGGAAGAGATCAAGGCCAGTTGGGAAATAACGTAATTTTGCAAAAGTCAGGGGCTTAAACGCAAAATGGATAGAGATGTAAAGTGCAAAATTAATTTAACGATTCTCCTTGTAATTTTGTAACTATTTTAGACTTTTGTGTAAAATAGCAAAACCCTAGCCTATAAATATACATGTAAAGGCTAGGGTTTGGGGAGTTTTTTCTTTCTTAGGGTTTTTATTTTTTTAGAATTTTTTTCTCTCATAATCAAGCCTTGGATTTTGGCCAATTTTTCAGAAGTTATTTTCATCTCATGGAGGTCTATTCTAATTGCAATCTCAACTTTTAGAGGTAAAGAATTTTATTTACAGCATTTTATTTTTATTTTTATTTTTTATGAAATCTCTCTCTGTGTTGGTTCTATTTTAATCCCCTGATTTAGATTATAAAAAAAAAAAAGAAAGAGAAAGATAATGTACAGAGGCGCCAACAGGCGCCTCTGCACAACAGAAACAGAGGGCGCACAGTGCGCCCTCCATTTGAAAGCAAGGGGCGCCACTTGGCGCCCCATTGTGAAGAGGCAGGGGCGGCCCCAGCGCCCCTGCAGGTAAGATTTTTTTTAAAATTTTTTTTAAAAATTTTTTTATTAGTTTAATTTGATTAGTTTAGTTTAATTAAATTTAGATAATTGTAAACTGATTTAATTAGTTTAGTTGATTGTTAATTTAACATGAGTAGGTAATTTTTCAGCGAGTGCTTAGGGGAGATGAACTTAGACCTTTCGAGACCGTAAAGCGCGTTAAAAGGAGTTGAAGGCGAGATAAGAGGCTTGGCACTGCTGGAATCAACGTCTAAAACTGAGATCAAAGAAATTTACGATCAACTCGGAAGAGATCGAGGCCAGTTGGGAAATAACGTAATTTTGCAAAAGTTAGGGGCTTAAACGCAAAATGGATAGAGATGTAAAGTGCAAAATTAATTTAACGATTCTCCTTGTAATTTTGTAACTATTTTAGACTTTTGTGTAAAATAGCAAAACCCTAGCCTATAAATATACATGTAAAGGCTAGGGTTTGGGGAGTTTTTTCTTTCTTAGGGTTTTTATTTTTTTAGAATTTTTTTCTCTCATAATCAAGCCTTGGATTTTGGCTAATTTTTCAGAAGTTATTTTCATCTCATGGAGGTCTATTCTAATTGCAATCTCAACTTTTAGAGGTAAAGAATTTTATTTACAGCATTTTATTTTTATTTTTATTTTTTATGAAATCTCTCTCTGTGTTGGTTCTATTTTAATCCCCTGATTTAGATTATAAAAAAAAAAAAGAAAGAAGAAAGATAATGTACAGAGGCGCCAACAGCGCCTCTGCACAACAGAAACAGAGGGCGCACAGTGCGCCCTCCATTTGAAAGCAAGGGGCGCCACTTGGCGCCCCATTGTGAAGAGGCAGGGGCGGCCCCAGCGCCCCTGCAGGTAAGATTTTTTTAAAATTTTTTTTAAAAATTTTTTTTATTAGTTTAGTTTAATTAAATTTAGATAATTGTAAACTGATTTAATTAGTTTAGTTGATTGTTAATTTAACATGAGTAGGTAATTTTTCAGCGAGTGCTTAGGGGAGATGAACCTAGACTTAATTCTTGTGGACCGAGTCGTTCTCCTATTTATGACTGTTTGCACACCAATTGATCTATGACTTTTAGGAATTAATTTCTAGAATAACTGGATCTTTGACAGGCTATGTATCAGGGGTTAATGGTTCATGCTTAGAGCTTTATCGCCTTTATGTTATTTGTTTAATTTAGTTAATTTATCTTTGATGGACTATGTAACTGGATAATAGCTTGTGCTTAAATCTAGTGTTCAAAATTAATGTGCCTCTTAGACATAAAGATTTGGTGTGTAATACAAACTGATATGGAGATCAAATTGTCCACTTGATTCTAGTTTAGGGGATTCAATCCTAGATGCTTGACTTAATTTCTTAAATTGACATATAGTTTAGAAACTCGCTAAAAACCCATAAATCTTTTGACCAATTCGTGTAGAAGTGTTGAAACGAAAGAACCACCTGTCCCTGTGGACCGACCCTCAAGTGCTACATCGAACAACTGTGCGCTTGCGGTAATTTTAAAACGAGGAGACAGAATCTCCCCATCAAGTTTTTGGCGCCGTTGCCGGGGACACAGTGTTCTATCTTTAGTTTTGACACCTATACCGAATTGTAAAAAAATAAAAAATCAAAAAAATAAAAAAAAACAAATTAAAAAAATAAAAATAAAAAAAAAAAAACTTTCCCCATGGCCTATCCAAATTCATTTAGTTACGATCCATTTTATAGGCCAGACCCTCCCTTCCATCCACCAAGCTCTCTTCCAGATTTTAATGAATACATCCATCCCACGAACTACTCATTTTCTTCATATCATCCCATGAGTTGTCATCACTGTCAAGATCCAAATCATCCTTCAGAACAATGTCCTTCGGTAGGATTTTCGCTGGGACCAGGTCAAAATCAATTCCACACATTTCAAGGACCTACGAGCGAACCTAATCCATCAAATTTCAATTCGGAGGGTTGGAATTGTCCTCAATTTTCTTGGGATCAATCATATCAAAATTCTCAATCTAATTGGTCCTACACTGAACCATCACCTCTATCTTGGGGATTTGACAATGATTATGAGAAACCGATGAGCACATTAGAGGAGAGTTTTAAAGCCATGCAGCAGACCATAGCCGAAACCAATCAGCAGTTAATCAAGGCATGTGCTCACATGGATAAGATAATAACTCATCTCAATCAACCTGTTTCAACCACAAGTCCAGATCAAGCTCAAGAGTTCCATCAACTTTCGCAAATTGAGTTAAATGGCAATCAGGTGGACAAGGAACATACACTAGAGGAAACTTTTGAAACTTTCAGGCAAACTTCAAAGCAAGTGCTCTATGACAATAGAGACTGCTTAAACAGGTCAGTAAATGAGTTGGTTAGTGAGCAAAAGAAGGATCCCTTTTCTAATCAACTAGTTCATGAGCCAACACGGACTCGACCCATGTCCATTCAAGAGCACATCAACTTTCATAAGATGAACAAAGGCCAAACTGTTAGACCCGAAGAGCAAATCGTTGGCCATAATGACATGTCTAATCATTTCATCGAGATGCCCTTCGAGTCACCATTATTTCATCTTAATCAATTTGAAGAGCTTGAACATGAGAAGCCTGTTGAGGAAGTTGTGAAGGTCCATGAGGTGTGCAAACGTGATGATCCTCAGTGTCTGGATGAAGTGATTAGAAATTATTTGGCTACACATACAACTGATGTGGAGCCAGTTGAATCTTATTGTGAAGAGGAATGTGACAATGATGAATTTTTACTTCAAAAGGAATCTGAGGATGAATTTTCTAAGTTTTATGAAAAGACAAGTGTTGGAGAGCAGAGAATTGCATCCACTCATATGGAGAAAATGGAGCATACTGATCAAAATTGTGAGAATGCCTACATGGATAATGAGCCTTTGTTTCTTGATGAGATTTTTGTTGAAGAGTATGATCACAATGATGAGAAAACATGTGTTGAGGATCTTGAGTTTAGTGTTCCCTTTGAGAAAACAAAACTCGATTTGAGTATCTTCACTTTCGATGAGCCAACCAATGATCATACTTTTCAAAACTTGATTCAAGAATCTCTAATTAATCAAAGCTTTGAAACCCTATTTGAAGACGAACTCATATATCTGAATGAATCGGTTAGGGATGCATTGGTTAATTACACACCTCCAAAGAAAATTGTTGATTTAAGTTTTGAGGTGATGTTTGAGGATGAGCTTAAATTCATAGGTAATCATATTGTGGACATTCCAATTATATCGTGTAAAAATGATGAATTTGTGAGGAGGTATGGGAAGAAGAGAAAGAGGAGATGGAGGAAGGTAATGAACAAACTGGAGAGGATGAAATTAAAGATGACAAAAAGATTAACCTCTCCACTTTGTCCATTAAAGAGAACCCATTGGAATGATGGGAAGCGAGCTCGAGGAATAAAACTAGAAAGATTTAGGTGTGGGGGAGGTGTGAAATTGTACATATGTAAATATTTGTTTTATTATTTTTTTTTTCTTTTAGTTGTTGAGTCTTTTTATTTCTCTTTTAGTTGGTTGAGTCAGTTTTAGTGAGTCTTTTATTTCTCTTTCTCTAACCTATGTGCCGAGTTTATTACAAGTGATACAGGATAAGTAAGGAGGCATCCACCACACACATGGAGAATTTTCGTTGATTTGACAACTTGATTTTCTACTGCACTGTGAGTATTTCTAATTCTAGCATACTGTTTATATTTCTATATCTTTTGTATGCTTGGATTGAAGGATCATCATGATTGTGTGCTTGTTTTGGATGTGTAAATTACATGCTACATTATTTTTATCTCTGTATTCATTTGTGTGCATGAGAACATGACACAGTTTAGGTGTGGGGAGGGAGATTCACATTTTTTTTTTCCTTTTAGGAGTTTTTTTTATTTTGTTTTGCTTTTAGATTTTTTTTCCTTTCTTTATCTTTATTTTCTTTTAGGAGTCTTAAAAAAAATTGAAAAAAATAAAGAAAAAAAAAAAGAAAGTTGAAAATTTTCTGCAAATGATTAGCTAGTATGTGAGTGATTTAGTATCCATGAGTGGATTTTAAAGGTAAGATCAAAATGAAAGAATCATAAAATCTTAAAATAAAGATTAGAATCTAAAACGGACATACCATCTAAACTTAGTCTAAGTGATTATGTACCCAATAGCACTTACACTATTAGTTCATAGGCTTGGGATATTGATTGCAACTATTAAAAAAAAAAAAAAAAAAGAAAAAAAAGGGAGAAAAAAATCTATAATAAAATAAATATTAATAAGTCTTGTCTTGCGGCCTCAGTTGCTTGAGTAATTAAGTCCGTAGGAGTGTTTTTACACTTATTGCCCTAAGACCATCTGGTTTGGGAGCATTGGCCCAAAGCTCGCTACATGGATAGCTGAGAAGCCTAATAGGACAAGATACTATAAAAATAATATAATAATTTTGATTATCAATTAGCTAGGTATCTTGGCCTCAGGAAGCCTTGGTATCTACGCGAAAGATAGTTAAAAAAAATTTTAAAAAAAAAGAAAAAAAGAAAAAAAAAAGAAAAAAAGAAAGAAAAAAAAAGTATGAGAGTTGTAATTAAATATTCCTAAACTTAAGAACTATATCACGATCACGGGGTACATAGGATCTGAAACTTAGGACAGGTGGTGTAAAGTTTTGGATTTGAGACTTTATGTTATAGCCGATATGATTTCTTGAATTGAGGTTTTACTTGAAAATGAAACTCATAGAAATTGATGATCTTGCTAACTAGTTAACTAAAAAATAAGAAGATTTGTTTTTCTTTTCTTGATTTTCGGTTATCCTTATTTTATTTTTATTTATTTCTTAATCTCTAACCTTCTTGGATTTTGTGGGTGTAACCCACTGAAAACCTCACGAGACAAAACTCGTCCTCTAGGGTAACCTAGGGGTTTAACGGCTTGTTGCACGTGCTAAGTGTAACCGTGATTCCTACGAAAGTGAGTTAGCGTTTTCTTTTTCTTTTATTAGTTTTGCTCGAGGACTAGCAAAAGATAGGTACGGGGGTATTTGATCAGCATGATTTTGTCACATTTTCATTCCCATATTTATCTATCATTTGTTTATAAATAATGCTACTCGGGTATTTTTAGTCTATTTTGCAGACAAAGTTATTAGGAGAAGACTGGACCACAAAAGACTCTTTCGAGACCGTAAAGCGCGTTAAAAGGAGTTGAAGGCGAGATAAGAGGCTTGGCACTGCTGGAATCAACGTCTAAAACTGAGATCAAGGAAATTTACGATCAACTCGGAAGAGATCGAGGCCAGTTGGGAAATAACGTAATTTTGCAAAAGTCAGGGGCTTAAACGCAAAATGGATAGAGATGTAAAGTGCAAAATTAATTTAACGATTCTCCTTGTAATTTTGTAACTATTTTAGACTTTTGTGTAAAATAGCAAAACCCTAGCCTATAAATATACATGTAAAGGCTAGGGTTTGGGGAGTTTTTTCTTTCTTAGGGTTTTTATTTTTTTAGAATTTTTTCTCTCATAATCAAGCCTTGGATTTTGGCCAATTTTTCAGAAGTTATTTTCATCTCATGGAGGTCTATTCTAATTGCAATCTCAACTTTTAGAGGTAAAGAATTTTATTTACAGCATTTTATTTTTATTTTTATTTTTTATGAAATCTCTCTCTGTGTTGGTTCTATTTTAATCCCCTGATTTAGATTATAAAAAAAAAAGAAAGAAAGAAAGATAATGTACAGAGGCGCCAACAGGCGCCTCTGCACAACAGAAACAGAGGGCGCACAGTGCGCCCTCCATTTGAAAGCAAGGGGCGCCACTTGGCGCCCCATTGTGAAGAGGCAGGGGCGGCCCCAGCGCCCCTGCAGGTAAGATTTTTTTAAAATTTTTTTTTAAAATTTTTTTTATTAGTTTAGTTTAATTAAATTTAGATAATTGTAAACTGATTTAATTAGTTTAGTTGATTATTAATTTAACATGAGTAGGTAATTTTTCAGCGAGTGCTTAGGGGAGATGAACCTAGACTTAATTCTTGTGGACCGAGTCGTTCTCCTATTTATGACTGTTTGCACACCAATTGATCTATGACTTTTAGGAATTAATTTCTAGAATAACTGGATCTTTGACAGGCTATGTATCAGGGGTTAATGGTTCATGCTTAGAGCTTTATCGCCTTTATGTTATTTGTTTAATTTAGTTAATTTATCTTTGATGGACTATGTAACTGGATAATAGCTTGTGCTTAAATCTAGTGTTCAAAATTAATGTGCCTCTTAGACATAAAGATTTGGTGTGTAATACAAACTGATATGGAGATCAAATTGTCCACTTGATTCTAGTTTAGGGGATTCAATCCTAGATGCTTGACTTAATTTCTTAAATTGACATATAGTTTAGAAACTCGCTAAAAACCCATAAATCTTTTGACCAATTCGTGTAGAAGTGTTGAAACGAAAAGAACCACCTGTCCCTGTGGACCGACCCTCAAGTGCTACATCGAACAACTGTGCGCTTGCGGTAATTTTAAAACGAGGAGACAGAATCTCCCCATCAGATCCCAATCAATTGTACAATTAGAGGAAATTGAATAGAACATTAGGGTTAATAAATCCTCTTAAAATTCTACAATTAAAAGATCAAAAATTTGATTTTTATGAACTGTTAATCAAAAACCCTAATTTTCCATAATCTATAATCCAAGATGTATTGATTCTAAAACCTAGGCTCTGATACCAAATGTAAGAATTAAATAGACTTTAATGCGGATAAATTGCCATGGATCTAGAATCAATCATCTCAAGAAATCAAATACATAATTAAATCAATACTAAATCATCATACCTGAAGCCATTGATGAACTGAAAGGAAGTAGATGGATGAAGACTTTGATCCTTCTCTTTAATCCTGCAAGAACCCTAATACAGACCCTTCTTCTCTCTGTCTCCTTTTCTTTTCACAACCTTTTCTAATATGACGGATTCTCTTATTGTTCACAAATAATGAGCCTAGGTTATATTCTTTTCAGGAGGAGAGAAGAGGGTCCAACATTTACTAAAATAACCCTTGAGATAAAACCACCCATCATGATTCCTTTATACCTCATGTGATTATTAGCATATATATAAATGTAACTTTAATATGGACATCTTTAATATCAGTTAACTTTAATTAGGAATCCAATGTTAATTAACCAAGGTTATTGGGCCACCTTAATGTGAGATTAACAATTGATTTAAAAAAATCCTTTTACTCATAATATTTCTAATCTTAGTTAGAATATTATGAAAGTTGTTACAGAATTTAAACTTGAATCTAATTTTTTTTCTAATTCAGTTGATAATACTAGCAATAATATTGTTACAATTGAGCTTTTAAAAAACTCATTTTAGATCGGTTTTGAAAGAAAACTTTTTCATATTCGTTGTGTATGTCACATTGTTAACTTGTGTGTACAGAATGATCTAAAATGTGTAGATACTTAAATTCACAATATAAGAAGTATTGTTCTATTTATTAGAAGTAGTGGTATAAGGAGGCAAAACTTTAAACAAATTTGTTCAAGCATAGGCCTATAAATTAAAACTTTACCTCGGGACATAAGGACCCATTGGAACTCAACATATAATATGTTGAGGAAAGATATTCCTTACTAGAATGCAATAGATATGTTTATTTTTACAGAATTGCCAATATATTTATTTCCAATAAAGAATGGAAAATTATTGAAGTAATCTGTGGATTTCTAAAAAAAATTGAAAGAGTAACAATATTATTTTTTGGGATTTATTATCCCACACTAATTTTGTATTTTACGAGTTAACTGAAATTACTGAATCATTTTCTACATATCTAGATAATTCTTTGCTTAAAGGTATTGTTTATTCTATGAAAGAAAAATTCAACAAATATTTTAAATATTTTCCTATTATTTTTTATTTTGCTACTATTATAGATCCTCGAATTAAATTTGAAGGATGTAAATATTTACTTGAAAATTTTTATTAAAAAAAACAGATTAACCTTCTCTAGTATGGAAAGCTATTGAGCATTCTATACATAATATGTATGATTTTTATGAGACTCAATTTGAAAATAAACAATCATCTAAACCTGCATCTTAATTTAGGTTTAAAAATAATTTATTATCTGGATTATTATCTGCATTCAAAAAATCAAGAAGTTCAGACTCATTAAATGAGATTCATTATTATTCTACTTGTGTTATAGCTCCTAAGATTGATACAAACTCAGGATTTGAAAATTTCGATATTTTAGCCTGATAGAAATCATAGGAATCAACATATCTTGTGTCTTTCATCATGGCGTGTGATTTATTAACCCCTAATGCCTTTATTGTAACTTCAGAATCTGATTTTAATAAAGTTGGACTAGTGCTAACCGATACGAGGAACTGCTTGATGTCAGAAGATGTCGAGATTAGCATCTGCGGGAAGAATTGACTGAATGCGGAGACGAGAAGTCAGAATAAAACAGTATGTGAAATCATTGAAGACTCTTTAGAAGATGAGTGAAGAAATGGAGATTCTTTATATTTGTATTTGTATCAATTTATACTTCAATTTCAATCTATGTACTATATTTGTAATTTTATCAATTTATACTTTATTTTTTATTTATATTATTCATTTATATTTGTATCAATTTATCTGATCTATTGGATTGTTAATTAAAAAATTTTACATTTACATTTTACAACTTGTATCAATTTTGTTCAAAATTGTGTGATTTTTTTAGAATCTTTTAAAAATTTTAAAAATTTAAAATTTGTAATTCATTTTTTTATTTTTTAAAAATTCGGGCCTGCCCGAGTATGGTCCGGCGTGACCTGGGTTCGACCCGCGCCCGAGTCTCCCTTAAGGGGACAGGTCTCGGGCCGGGCCGCCCGGGAATTGCGGGCATGCCCGGTCTTGGCCCAGCTGGTCTTTGACCCGCCGGGCTCGTGACTGGTTCAACCAGTCTCATCCCCTTTCGCATCCCTAGGGCCAATTACGAGAAACAAACACACCTATAATAAATAAGAAAATATTTACTAGAAAGCATTTGTCTAACTTTATTGGCAAAGAGCGGAAGCAATAAAAAATATTTTAAACAATTAAACATTATACGAATTTCTCAAAAACTTTAAAATAATCCTATGATCCCAATATGCAATAAAATTATAAAACTCCATGATTGACGGAGGCAAGAGGAAAACGACAAAAGTGAAGACCGAAAAAGAGAGATCACGACAAACCTTTTACTTCATTGATTTTTTTTGAAAAAAATAAAATACAATAAATAAAATCACGTTCTATAAAGACTTGGAATCCGAAATCTAAACAAATAGTACGAAACCTGATACAGATCCAACATGCACACGTCATCCCCTGCCTCGAATCAGCACAATCTAAAGTCGTGCCACGTGTTTCTTATCCATTCCTACAATCGGCTGAATGGTGTTTAGTCTTGACATTGGATCAACGAAGAACCGCACTTGTTATAAAGCTTATGTTTTTTTCTCAAGCTGTCAGCTTTTGCTATCCTCTGAATGGTCAGAATACTATTAATTTAATGGGAAAAATGTTGAGTTTAATTATTAATTTCCTACTGTTATTTTAATAAAAAACTTAATAATTATCCCCGACACTGACCGTACTTGCGCCGCATGGGCCCAAATGTTTCTGGTCCTAGCTGGCGTGCAACTTATTACTATTTCTGTGGACTTTTTTGATTTCGACCTTTTCATTTATCTTGTCTTTTCCCCCGAAAATAGCAAGGCCCACTCACTTTAGAGCTTTAAATATTATAATATGTTTTTTTAATACATATAAAGGTAATTGTGGCAATAGCATAATACCACCTCTACTCGAGAACAGTAGTGTATTTTTTGATTAAAATTTTGTTTTAAATTAGCTACTCATTTTGGGCGTGTTTGTTTCGCCGCAAAACGCCGCAAAACGCAAGTCATAAACTTCTTTTCCATTTTCCGTTGTTTGTTTCGCTGAAAAACAAGTTGCAAAATGCAACTCTTCTTTTCCCACTTGCAGTTGCTACAGTTAAATTTGTGGTCATGTAAATCTCACTTTTACACTCATATTTTCTCACTTGCAGTTGCTACAGTTAATTTTGTGGTCATGTAACTCTCACTTGTAGTACACTTACAGTTCAAAACAGTTACTTGATAATCAATATATAATTTAAAATTATTAAATATTTAATATTTTAAATAGTGTTCAATTTCTTATTTAATTATTTAATTATTCTATATTTTTAATCTTTAAATTTTTTATTGTTTTTAATATTGTTTTAATATTTAATATTTTACTATTTTAATTTTATATTTTTATTTAATATTTTATTAATACTTATTCCATTTTTTATTATTTTATTTAGAGTTAATATTTTATTAATATAACAATATTATACTTTAATATAAAATTACTATATATTTAATTATTTATTTTTTAATATAAAAAATTACTTTATTAATATCATAATATATTTTATTATTATATTAATATTTTATTATGTTAATATTGTAATAATAATTCAGTATAATAATACTATAATGATAATTTATTATTAAATTATAATTATATTTTACTTTGTTAATTTTATATTTCTATAATATTAAAATGATATTATAATAAAATTTATATTATAATAATTTTCAAGTATTTTAATATTATAATAGTATAACTATATTTTATTATTTTTGTAAGATTTTTTAATATTTATATTTTATTAGTATTCTTAAAATTTTATTAATGTTCTTTAGATTTTCTTAAAATTTTATATTATTTATTTAGTTAATATTTTAGTAATATTTTACTATTTATACTAATATTTTATTAATATTATTGTTATAAATAAAATATTAAGCTTATTAATTTTTTATCTCAATTTATTAATACAATTTAATTTGCAATAGTAGATTTAATTTAATAGTATTTATAATATTTAAATCACTGTTACAGTTAATTTTGTGGTCAACTTTTCCACTTACACTTTTACATTACCAACCAAACACCGTAAAACACAATATACTTTACCATTTACACTTTCACTTTATCAACCAAATACCGTAAAACACATATACTTTTTCATTTACATGTCACTTTATCAACCAACCACCGTAAAACACAATAAATTTTCTCTGCTACAGTTCACTTTTTCCATTCTCATTTTACGACTTACGACTTGCGACGTTTTGCAACGAAACAAACAGGCCCTTTGAATCTCAATACTATTTTTATAATTTTTAATGTTTTTTATCATTTTTAATATACTTTTATCATTTCTAATGTTACTTTTACCATTCAAATTTCAACTCTTCACAAACTCTTAATTTTCGTATCCGATCAAAAAACAACAAGTAAAACTAGACGGGTAGAATAGTTAGTATTTGAAAAAAATTCATTTTTCTGACCAGTACCTGATCTAAATTTGTGAAGTAACCCGTATCAGTCTGAGTTCCTATGTTTCTTCATATTTGATGAGCACATTATTGCAAGCTCTCCATCGAACTATTAACGATTTCCTAGCGGCCCAAATCTCATCCATTTTACTTGAATCATTCAAATAACAGAGTAGTTTACATCGATTTAGATCCTTGTATTTGCTCTAGTAGTAGAGAAACGATCATCGATGCATCTCGACACGTGAACACATCTGAGACGATAAGAGCGAAGTACAAACAACAATTAGGCCGTGTTTAAGTTGATTATGATCCTGTATAGAATCCTAAGATCCAAATAGAAAAGATAGATGTTCAAAAAAAATCAAACCCAAACTAAAAACCGAAGTCCTAAATTTGTTTTTCAGTCAAGAAAATCCAAACCTGACAACAGAAGAAAAGGAAAAATACTTTTATCATTAGCTAAAAGTACCTGTTTGTTAGGAAACAGCAAATCCGCACACGTGATCTTCTTCTTCTCCTGCAATTAATTAATTATTAGTTATTTATTTATTTAATTCAGATTTTGTTTGTTGTTTATTTATTAATTAATAAATATTTTAATTTTATTTTATGTACAGGAGTTTTGATACAGTCCTATCCTATCCCAAGATCTTATCAGTGTACTGTATCCTCTATCTCTCTATCGATCCCTTTTCTCTCTCTTATTTATTTACGCCCCTGCCACTCTCTCTCTCCCCCCGTCTCCTCTCAGCTCCTCTCAGAGTCTCACTGCACAAACCCAAAGCCAAAACCGTCCGGTCTTTAACCCCGCATCATTACCCAAATCACACATTTTCTGCGAATGGAGGGAGAAAGGAGGGAGCTTTGATGCAAGCTAGGGTTTTTTTCGGAATTTCCCAGCTTTCCTCTAGCCGTTCGTCCTTTAACACCAGCCGCCATAAATCCTCCCCAATGGACGAGAATGAGATTTTAGGCCTACCCAAAACCCTAATTTCGGGAAGGGAGTCGTTCGAGCTTTAACCGCCCCCGTTTCTCTTTCTGTTGCTCCCCTTGGCTTTTTCTCTGCAACTTTCTTTTTTTTGGGTTTCGCCCTTTCAGTTCGTCACTTTAGAGGCTCACGGGCTGAGAAGAATCCGATCTTTTTAAAGATTTTCGCTGCTCTTATTCATGGCATTTGGCGTTTTGTTGAACTGATTTGCGCCTAGGGTTTGTTAGCTCGGTTAAAGGCGGGATCTTGGGCTTCATTTTGAGCTCTCATTTGTTTTTCCTTTATCAGAAGCGAGAGCTTTCTCCCCTCCTGCTTAAGATCTCACCTTCTCTTGAAAATTAGGGTTTGAGAGCTGCATATATCGGAGCTTTGAATTTTTTTTCCATTTTCGGTAAGTCCTGTCCTAAAGATCTGGCCTTTGCTTTTGTGCCTTCAACTTCAAGAAAACTAGTGTTTAGAGCTGTGCGTACCAGCCACTGTTGCGACCTTTCCGTTTTTGGAAAGTCTCCAATCCATGCATGGATGGGAGAGAAGCAATGTCGATGTCGGGTACTTCGTCTTCATACTACAGCCATAGAGGTCTAGGAGCCCCCGGTCCCGGCTCACAGCAGGGTCTCCATGGACCGCAGGGCATTCGGACAATGCCCGGTCAAAACCCTAGCTTGGCCGGGCAATCGGCCCACATTGGGGGGAGCGGCGGCGGGTCGATGGGGCCAGGCTTCCAGTTGGAATCTTCATCGTCGATGTCGCCCCACGGGGCGAACGTGGGTGGGAGTTCAGCGGGAGGCCAGGGCGAGCCGGTGAAGAGGAAGAGGGGGAGGCCGAGAAAGTACGGGCCTGACGGTAGTGTGGCTCTAGCTCTCTCGCCGTTGTCAGCCACGCCGCCTACTGTAGGCTCAGTGTCGGGGGCGTGGGGGCGTTGTCACTGACCAGATCAGGGTCGGGATCTGCCACGCCGAAGCGGGGAAGAGGGAGGCCGCCGGGCACCGGGAGGAAGCAACAACTGGCCTCCCTTGGTGAGCTTGTGCCTCTTTAGTTATATATATATGTTACACGCTTTGTGTTTTCGTGTGATTGATTAAAATAATGTGGTAGTTTAATGTTCTTTTGGGCAGGCCTGATTGATTTGTTAACATATTTTATTGCCGAATTTGCTGTTTCCAAGTATGCTGCTCCCCATTTTTGTATAGAAGTGCATGAAAAGTGAAAACCATTCCACAAGCTGTTCTAACAAATTATAAAGCCATTGAAACTGGTTTAATGACTCCAATCTCATAACTCGTGCTGTCAAATTGTAGCCTATTTTTTGCTTTCTGATGACAGGCAGATCAGTGTATACCTGGTGATCTTTGTATCTGATGTTTCTGTCATATTGTAGCCTATTTTATGCCTTCTGATGACAGTAAGATTAGTGTGTACTTGGTATTCTTGGTATCTGATGTTTCTTGTATGTTGATTCTGCTCTTAACTTTAGTCTGATTAATTACTCGACATACCGCCAGGCATTTGCTTGATTTGAAGTTTAGCTTAACATGTTTTAGGAGCATTACTTGCATGAAGGAAGCCACCTGTGAAGTAGGACTACACAGTTCTTTTTACCTCTTAGTAATTGGAGGAGTGTTGAATGCTGGATTTGTAGTCTTATTGACATTGGATAAGGCATTGAGCTCATGAAAAGACTGGCACTTGGGGTCTGTTTGGATTTAAGGAATTGGTGTGAAGTGAGGAAGTAGGAAGTAAGATTTATTTCCTTTAGGAAAAAGGGAAATGAGTAGTAAGTTTTCTGGTGTTTGGATGGTTGTTGGGAAGTGTGGTTTGGAAATGTTTTGTCGTTTCCGGTGTTTGGATGGTAATGAAAAGTGGAAATGGAAAAGTTGACCACAAAGTTGACCGCAAAATAATATTAAAATAAAAATTAATTAAGAAAAATAAAAAATAGATTGTAATTAGAATGCAAGTGAGATTTACATGACCAAAAAATTAACTGTTTTATACTATAACTTATTATAAATGAGATTTACATGACCACAAAATTAACTGTAGCACTCTGGAAGTGAGAAAATGGTTGTGTAAAAGAGAGATGAAAAAGGGAAAGGGGGTTTTCTTATTTTCCTTTTCCGGTGTTTGGATAGATAGGGAAATGAGCAATTATACTTCCCCACTTCCTCACTTCACTCGGATTCCTTGAATCCAAACAGCCCCTTGGTTGAATAGTTGGAAAAGAATGAGAAATTTTGTCATCATGTTCTACTAGTTTACAGTTTGTCAATCTGTTTAAAGCTGATGCAATATTCCTAACTTGGAATTTGATTTTGTTTTGCTTAATTCCACGACTTTTTCTTTGATGGTATTCTTTTTATTAGCGATTTTTGTGCGCTGACATGCAAGGCATGTAAGGATACAAATAGCTCTTTTAAATAAGTTCGTAAGCAATCTCAGTGTGAATTCAGAATAATTCAGTTTATATGGTACCTGTGTGTTTGTGTGGTCTAGTTTTCCTATAGTTTTCTGATGTGCACTAGATCCTCTTCTGCCAAATGTCTTTCAACATTCCAATCTACAACATTCCTAATTGCGGATTTCCTCTACGTTGTCAATCTTATGTATGTCTTTTATTTCTTCTCATTGCGAATTATTAATTCCTTGAGTTCCTGTTGGGCATTATCTTTTATTAGTTTATGAACTAGAAGGGTAATTTCCTATCTATATTAACTAGATAGATACTATTGGAGGTTGATTTATTGATTGTTCTCTGCATCACATTGTTGACTGTTTATAGGGGAATGGGTCGCTGGCTCTGCTGGAATGGGTTTCACTCCACATATCATAACAATTGCTGTAGGAGAGGTATGACCTGCTTATTCCACTAAAACATATGCGGTTATTTGATTTTATAAACATTCTTTTGTCACCTTTTTATAAGTAATTTCTTCAAGTTTAGGTAATTATGCAAGGATGGGCAGGTAATGATTCACAGATTTAGGTCTAGCAAGCTAAGTCATTCTATGCAATGACCTACGTAACTTGCTTGTGATGCAAAAATATGCAAGAACCTATTTTGGATTCTTTAGGTTTATTTCTAAAGTTTGGAAGGCTTCTCTTTTGTTTATGTGGATCCTTTGACTTGTATATTCCATTAATTTTAACATATATGCAGATATTTGATTTGTTAAAAACAATTGTTTATTCATCCTTCAATGTAGACATTTTTTTAAGTTTAGGTAATGATGTAGGAATTGCTATTAATGGTTTAAATTTAGTTATGAAGCTAAGTGCTTTCTCTGAAACTAGCTTTGTATAAGTTGCTTGAGGCAAGGATGTCGGAGAGTATCTTTTTTGGATTCATTAAGTTTATTTATTTGGTATTTAGATATTAGAGGCTTCTCTTTAACTTCTGTGGTTCCTACAAGTTGACCTTTGCTTGGGTCCAGGAAGAGGGTTATGAAACTAGAATGAAAAGAGAGATAAAGGACAGAAATGATGATTGAGAGGGGATTTGTGAGTTGAGGGAGAATAGATTGATGAGAAGGATGTTCTTCCTGAAGGAACACTATTATTGGTTTGTCAGTTTCCATAAGTTATCTTTTGATAAATTAGGTTGTCTTTAGATTTGTTTATGTAAAATATCCAATATAATCAACTTGTTTCTTAGTCTTTTGTGTGGTTTGACTGTGAGAGTCATAGGCTTGTTATGCTCTGTTTTTCCTTTTTTTATTTCTTTTGTTATACTTCATATCATGTGCTTGTGATCTAAACTTGATAAATGTCAATAGAGTAGCATACTGATACACCAGTTTGTTCATCTTCCATGAACTTGTGTTTTGCAAGTAAACTGTATTTGTAGAGATTTTACAACAAAGGCAAGAGGATGGTCATTTATTCCAACGTTAGAAAGATGCCACAAGTGTATAACTAACCTGGAAGTAGAGTTGACCATTGCTATACTCATGCAGGACATTGCAACAAAGATCATGTCGTTCTCGCAACAAGGGCCAAGGGCTGTCTGCATCCTTTCAGCAAATGGTGCAGTATCCACAGTGACGCTTCGCCAACCTGCAACTTCCGGTGGCACTGTTACATATGAGGTACATGTTATGCAGTTTTTTTTATGTGCTAAAACTAGCTGTTATTTGACTATGTCATTTTGTTCTGTAATAATTATGTGAAGTTTAGTAATTATGTGGCTTTTGTGTTGCTGGTGTTGAGCTCTTAGATGACCAACTACGTACCTTGTGTTGTGTCGTATCTAATATCCACATACAAAATACAAAATACCTGTTTGATTAGCTATTTCAAAGTGCATTTAGTATTTATAATAAACACATGTTGTCTCTCCTTACATTTGGCATCTGCAGCACAATACATATGACTTGCAGATTCTTTCTTCTGATAATTATTCCCGAGAATTATCTTGCCTGTCACAAGGGAATACAAATTACTTTTAACTTTTGGGAAAATAATATTTTAGAATCTTGAAAAGTCAGAATATAGGAAGCTTATTAGAATACTCATAGCTCAGTGGATAGGTGTTTCATGGGAGAGTACCTCCATCTTTTCTTCCCCTTTTTTTGGTCAGAGTGATATGTGTTTCATGAGAGAGTACCTCCATCTCCGTGCCCTTTCTGCAGCTGCTGTAGGAGACAAACTTTATTATTCCATGAGGCACTGATGGGGACATCACACGAGTACTAGTTATCTTTTTATGCCTTTAGTCTATTTGAGTGTAGTTGTTTTCTTTATTGTATATTTTTTAAATATCACATCAGTTACATCCGGGAATCGAACTTTTATAAAGCCTATAAATAGGCATCAGACTTCTTTCATTCAGCAGATAATACAACAGCAACAACAACTAAGCCATTTGTCCCAAGTATTTGGGGGTAGGCTACATGAACTAAAAGAGAATTACGCCGGATCGGACACATGTATTAGCTTTCTCCACTTATTCCTATCGAGCAATATACCTTCACTAAGACCTTTAGCCTCTATATCTTGTCGTATTACCTCCATCCATGTTTTCTTCGGTCTTCTCTGCGCTCTTTTAACTTACCCTAATTTGATACGTTCTACTCGCCGGACTGGCGCATCTGTAGGTCTACGTCGCACATGACCGAACCATCTTAGGTGGTTTTCTCTCATCTTCTCTTCTATAGAGGCTATGCCCATCTTAGTACGAATATCCTTATTTCTCACATTATCTCTCCTTGTGTTACCATACAACCAACGAAGCATTCACATCTCTGCTACATTCATCTTCTGGGCATGATATCTCTTTATAGCCCAACATTCTGTGTCATATAACAAAGCTGGCCTAATAGCAATCCGATAAAATTTTCCTTTAGCCATAACGGAATATTACAATCACATAAAATTCTTGTTGCGCTCCTCCATTTCAACCAGCCGGCTTGGATCCTATGGTTGGCATCACTATTGATCTCTCCATCCTTTTGGATAATAGAACCCAAGTACTTAAAATGACTGCTTATCGGTATTTTTTAACCATCTAGTGTCACAATATTATAATCTCGGATTTCCTTTTTACTGAATTTACACTCCATATACTCTGTTTTGGTCCTACTTAATCTAAAACCTCGAAATTCTAGAATTTGCCTCCATAACTCCAATTTTGTATTTACCCCAGCTCCCGTTTCATCGACTAGGACAATATCATCAGCAAATAAAATACACCATGGTATCTCATCCTGAATAGCTCTAGTAAGCTCGTCCATCACTATGACAAATAAGAATGGACTCAATGCAGATCCTTGATGCAATCCAATTATTATAGAAAAATCACTTGTTATGCCTCCACAAGTTCTGACATTTGCCACTATTCCATTATACATGTTCCTGATTATGTCAATATATTTGATGGGGACTCTCTTTTTCATCAATGTCCACCATAATACCTCTCTTGGCACCTTATCATAAGTTTTTTCTAAATCAATAAAGATCATATGCAAATTTTTCTTCCTCTCTCGAATCGCTCTATAAGTTGACGAAGCAAATGAATAGCCTCTGTCGTCGATCGCCCTGGCGTGAACCCAAACTGGTTCTCTAATATTTTAACATTATGTCTTAACCTGTGTTCAGTTATCCTTTCCCAAAGCTTCACGGTGTTACACGTGAGTTTTATTCCACGATAGTTTGAATAACTCTGGATATCACCCTTGTTCTTATAGCGAGGTACTAGGGTACTCTTCTTTCACTCATTTGACATCTTTTTAGTTAGCCAGATCTTGTTAAAGAGGTTTGTCAGCATCTCACGCTCACATCTCCTAAGCATCTCCATACCTTAATAGGAATTTCATCTGGACCAATAGCTTTCCTTGACTTCATTCTCTTCAAGGCCTCATTCAGCAAATAATGAATAATTAAAACTTTTTCAGTTAAATTTCTTGAGTTATTGAGTTCTTGAGATTAGGGTGCGAAGCTCGTGATGTAAGGGGTGTGAAGCCCGCATTTGGGGTGTGAAGCCCAGCATTTATTTGGTTCTATCTCTAAAACCTAGTTCCTCTTTTTATTTTTCTTGTTAAAGTCTAGTTTTCAATTTTTTAATTCGAAGGTGATTGCGATCCTAACTGTTTTATATCAATTTGGTATCACAGCCTTGGTTTCAATCCCCTTCAAAATTTTTCATTTTCAAAATTTTTTCCTGTTCCTAATCCCTATATCCAGATCCCTAAATCTACTTTTGAAAAAAAAATTCATTGTTTTGATTACTGTCCGTGAACAGTAAACGCCGACTACTATTCTGTGAACAGTAATCTCCCCCGATTATTATTCACATGAAAAGTATCGCCCGGTTACTATTCCCTGAATAGTAACCGAGCGGTTACTGTTCATCTCCCCCAAACCCCAAAACTCGTCTGTTCAGAGCTCGTTCAAGCTCAAATTGGCCGTTTTCGAAATAGTGGATTCGTAGAGAGCAACACTATGCATCTACAACCTTCACATCTAGGTTCAAGCTTCAGTCGTCTACCAGATTCAGCCCAGTAAATAGTTCACAGCAGTCCATAGCTTGTTTCTAATCTGATTCGCGCCGGATTTGCGCCATTCTCGAGACAGCCATCTTCCACTTCCTATTACTGTTGTCTAGAAATCTTGTGGGTGATTTCAGCTCTTCGGTGGGAGATTTCTCTATCGAATTTTAGAGAATTTTTGCGTTTGGGCGTGACGACTCACCCCTCAGGTGAAAACTTCACCTAAGTTGAACTATTAACTGTTAAATTATTTGCAATTAATATTTGGATTGAGATAATTTGTTGGTTGAAATGTTATTTGCTTCTATCTAGAGGTTGCATTAGTGTATGTTACTTTTCATCATTTAAGAAGTGCATTTTCTTTACATTTAGAACTTGAACTCTTGGATATCTTTATTTAATGCATGCATTTATTTGCTTTAGTCTAGAATTCTCCATTGCATTTGCTTGTTTGCTTGATTTTTTGTGACATTGAGCCATCTTGACTAGTCAACATTATAGGGACCATCTTTTTGACTAGCTACACAATCTCCATCAGGTTCATATGTCCATTCAAGATTACACAGCCTTATTTAAGGACTAAACCCACCGTAGTGATGTGAGAGAGCACCATTTCGAGACTATAACTAGGTTTGGGGTTTAAGACCTAAGATAAGACGTGTTGTGATTACTGGCACTGTTCTAAAAATCGGATTAATCGGTCGATTAATCGGCCGATTAATCTTATTCGGTGACAGGCCGCTTAATATTACATTAGTCGCTCTGATTATGCGCTTGGGCAATTAATCGGGTCCAAAACGATTAATCTCCGATTAATTCCCGATTAATTCCCGATTAATCTGATTAATTATTTAGGTATTTCATATGTTTTTTATTTGAAAAACTTCACTTTGTGTGTTGGATCGCTAAGTAATTTATGTTGTAATGTTGATGATTTGATAATGATCTTTTATTAAATAGTAGATGAATTGTCATTAATTAAATAGTAGATGAATTATGATATTTTATTATTGTAGATTTTGCATAAAGTGATACCTATGTTTTATTATTTTTGATTATTTTTCAAATTAACTATTTAGCAATCTTTCTCCATCATTCTTTAAAGTTCATCATTTTCATTGATAAATTGACTAATTTTTTTATTTATCTTATTTGCAAGTAAGTTCTTTGATTTATATTTATGTTGCAAAATTTGAAATTTTGGATTATTAATGTGAAGAGATAAGTTCTTTTACTTCTTCTTTTTTACTATTTATTAATATTGTCTGTTCATCATATCATGGTTTATAACTTCACATGTAGATATTGTCTTGTATAATATTTAGATATTTTCAACAATTGACTGTATATATTCATATGTAGTTGTGTATAAATATAATTAAATATATTAAAATTTTCAAAAACAATTAATCTCCAATTAATCCGATTAATCATTATTCAGTGTTGGACCGCATGAATAATGAAAGCGATTTTTAGAACACTGATTACTAGCCCTTATGATTTAGACATTATTGAGAGGCCTTTGATGTTGTATTAAAGTTAGACTTGACTTTCAAAAGACTAGTCAATGCTAAGGCCCGATGTTCTAAGTGTGAGGGGTATGGACATTATGATTATCAGTGCCCCTCGGAGAGTCGACATGTTAAAACTGTGCCCACTGATGATGTTGACGACTCGAAAGTTGTTGAAGATGTCCCATCTTTCTTCTAAGACTGCCAGTATAATTGAAGACATAGCAGTTGGTTCCGACACACCGATTATTGATGAAATTCACATGTCTTCTGAGAGGACCACTGATGACGTGGATGAGATAGTTGAGTCTAATACACCGACAGTGCCTAGGAAACCATTTGAGTCCCCTTGTACTGAATATGGTTTTATGGTTGTTCCTATTGGTTCACCTTCTAGTGAGTCACCTGAGTTTCTTGCCAAGATTCAGTAGATGGTTTCTGGTGGTTCTTTTTTCTGCTTGTTTAGAGCTTGTGTCTGAATTCAATGTACCTCCATTGTTGGATATGTGTCCTAGGCATCCCATATATCTTATTCCCTTATCATTAGGAGTTATTTTTATAGTGCCTATTGCATTGCATTTGATAGTTCCGAGTCACCCTGAGGCTGTGAGGAAGTTGCACGCTTGGCGTATCGATTTCGATAAGAGTCTGAAGAGAAGTGCTTCGATTGCTTACGAGTCGAATATCCCATGGGATCCTGGTATCAACTCCGTAGGGATATGTGCCTCGCTCTACTCTCCATGCCTTGATCAAGCTGTCAGCTTCCACAATAGACCTGTCACGGAGACCAATTCCGCCTCCACTATCATGGTCTCGACGTGATGTATCAGTGCTGCTGTCACAACCACTACCTTAGCCCGATTGAGATGCTTCAGCGGATTCCTCACTTGACAGAGTGTTTCTCCCACCCCGGGGAAATGATGGGGATATCACACCAGTGCTAATTATCTTTTTATGCCTTAGTTTATTTGAGTGTAGTTGTTTTCTATATTGTGTATTTTTTTAGTACCACATCGTTTATATTTGGAAATCGAACTTTTGTAAAGCCTATAAATAGGCATTAGACTTCTTTCATTTAGCAGACAATGAATAATTAAAACTTTTCCAATTAAATTTCTTGAGCCCTTGAGTTTTTGAGATTGGGGTGCGAAGTCCGTGGTGTAAGGGGTGTGAAGCCCGCGTAAGGGGTGCGAAGCCCAACATTTATCTGGTTCTATCTCTAAATCCTAATTCCTCTTTCATTTTTCTTGTTAAACCCTAGTTTCCAATTTTTTTTAATTCGAAAGTGACTACGATCCTACCCGTTTTACATCAGGCACCCTCCTATGTCATATTTTGCCCCATATACTGCTGTGACCAATTTATCATTCTATGAAGCACCCTCCTATGTCATATTCTTTCCATAGACACCCAGTATCCATGGATCAGCCGGAATCATTAGTTATTGTCAATGGATGATGAACTTTAAACACCATGTCGATGTTTACTTGTTAGAATCTTTTTATCACCATCTAATATTCAGTATTGTAATGCCATTCTTTGGCCAGGCAAAGTAGCAGCCTTTGTTTTATATATGGTAGGAACTAGGAACTATGGGCAACTTCACATACCGTAGTCTATAAAGTATAAACCACTGGTCGTTTCAAGTCAAAGGCACAGTGTAGAATATAGTTGGAGGATACTGTCCCATAGTTGTTTAAAGTGACAAGATATGACTGAAATCTGTAAATTAGAAACTCCATGCATGCCAAGGATAAAAGGCTATGATTTGGACAATCTAATTTTCTTTTATGATTGAAGTTATCATTGGCATAATGTCATATATATCAGTAAGAAATAGAATAACAATTATTTGGAAATCAGATTATGGCCAAAGTCACTAAATACTATATATAGCACCCTTTTGTAGTGCATGAAGTAGTCTATCTATAAGGTGGGTGACCAGGCAACAGTAATAGCGTTAAGCCTTTTCCCCCAAGAAATAATATAATTTAACCTTGCATGAATTTCCTTTGTTTGAGCAAATGTTCCTTTGGTTGATGTTGTTATCATTATTATGATTATTATCACCATCACCATTGCCTGCATCCTCATCATCGTTGTTGTTATTTGAGAGATGATCCACTACTACTAATAACAACACCATGATTTATTTGTTTGTGATTTATGACTTGTTAAATCAATATTTTGATCTATGCTTGAATTAGAAAGGTTATCGAGGAATGGGGAAGCAACCGTTTTGACATATTGTCAATGCTTAGATTGTTTTTGGAAATTTCTGAGGATCTGACATATTAAGAAATTATGGGAACCTACGATTTGTGCAGTACCTACCTATGTGATTGACATATTATGAAATCATGGGCATAATTTAATTCTTTCCAGTAATATCTTGTATAATCCATCTGCTAAATTTATACAAGAAAAGATGCTCTTCAGAAGAGCAGGTTGTGCCAGATCTTATGTGTGATGCTATCTGGTTGCTGATTTATAAAGGCGGAAATATATGCTCATTATAAGTTGGAATCAAGATTTTGCAAAGTTTTATTTTGAAATGGATAAAAATCGCATACACAAATCACATTGAATGCCAATTCACATAAAAAGAAAAGCTAGGAATAATAAAATCTCTTGTTGTAGTGGATCTGATACGAGGATTTGTGTTTTCAAGCAACTTGATAAACCAAATGCTGATACTAGGAGTTTTCTACCTTTAAGCATATTTTGGAATGGTTGGTGAATGATAAAAATTGGTATGAAGTTACATGTTAACTGTCTTAAATTAGAAGGGAGTAAATGCAGCTTAGCAAACACCTTTAGCCAAGCGGTCGGACGTGAATATCTTGTGCATTTTGATGTTAGCTTTCTCTCTGTATGGTTTAGTGACTTGTTCCTTTTAGGGTGTGTCTCTTCCATCCCGTAGACTGTAAGGGGAGTACTGAGTGATGAGCATTTAAAATAAAATTTATCTTTCTATTTTCTTATTCGTCTACGTGTTTTTCCATTTATTACTAATGCCAATATGACTTATCAATGTTTCAAAATTGTAAATCTGGTCACGCTATTTGACTAACCAGCAGAGTAAACCTTATCATGGTAGGTAAGCTTAAATCTGCAGCCAGTTTGCTTTTTGCCAAGTAGTTTTATGCTGCTTTAAGCTACACACCTTCTTACGTTGTTAATTGTGTGAATTTGGTCCATTATGTTGACAACATACAGACTTACAGTCTGGGATTTGGTTAGAGGTTTGAAGCATGTGTACGTGACCATAATTTTAATTTTGCTGAAAACTTCATGAAGTGTCTTTACTGCTTATTCTGAGGGAATCTGTCTGTTTCCGAGATTTATTGGCTTCAGAAGTTACTTCAGTAAAGTCCTTGCATCCTCCCCTTCTTTAAGTCGTCACTAGTACAATGTTGAAACTGTGCACCACCTCTGAATTGCCAGCTATTATGGTGCTAACCTCTTATTAAACGTAATCTTCATTCTTCAATTATGATTCTCTGTGCACACTTTCTGACATTTAAGTGTATTAATGACAGAAAATAATATTATATTAGAAATGAATTTAACCTTTTCAGTTCCTTGGTGAAATTTATCAATCATTCAAACTCTTTAATTATCTTTCTTATACCAAAAGGTCTAGGAGTGTGAGTTATTCCCAAATTACTCGAGTTTGTTCTCATAGTAGTTGACTTTTAGTATCATTACTTGGCATTTAATTAAAGTTCTGCTTAAATTCTTTGTGAAAGAAGACAGAGACAAGTTGATTTTTTCCACACAAAGCGCGATCACTTTGGTGGTTTAAGATTATATTTAATTTAATGTGTTTAAGTTCTATATATCAAGGGAAACTATCTTTTGAGGTTTACTAGAAAGATAGTTTCCTGCTCTTTGTTTTTAGGGTGGCTGCTGAAAAAGGTAGAACTATTAGAAGTTCGATATAGATATTTGAAGTTTGCCTAGATTTATGAAGGTTTACATTTGCACAAGACCTGGTTGTAAAACTGTTTAGCTTAGGTGCATCTTGAATTGGCTGGGCAACGCGCTGACATTGGAAATGTCAGACCCAATCCGCGTACCCACTTATATCTTCTCCCTGATGAAGCAGTGTAATTTTCTCCAGTTTAGCTGTTGTGCATCTTACTCATTCAATAGAAACGGGAGAAGGAAATGAGTTTAACCTGACCTTGGATTCTTACATATATATAGTCATGAACGAAGGGTAGAGGTGAGTCTAACCAACCCCTTCAGCCTTTTTTCTCATGTCCATATTTTAGCCTCTTTTTTGACACTCCATAATATTACAAGGTGGGAAGGGTGTGGTTGGGCTTGCGTTTCTCTATAATTTCTGTAAATGTGCAACTTCTATGATAGGGATGCGAAACGGGCTGGGCCTGATCGGTCTTGGACCCAGCAGGTCAAGGCCTGGGCCGGGCCAAGCCTGGGCCCACCCGCATTTCCCGGGCGGCTCGGAGACCCGCCCGGGTTGGGTCGGGTCAGGCCAGACATGGGTCGGGCTGAGTTTTATTATTAATAAAAAAATTAAAAATAGTTTTTAAGTTCTAAAAAATTCTAAAAAAATTTCAAAATTTGGACAAAATTGATACAAGTTGTAAAATGCAAATGTAATTTTTTAATTAACAATCCAATCGATTGGATAAATTAATACAAATACAAATGAAGTATATAAATTAAAAACAAAGTGTAAATTAATAAAAATACAAATGTAGTATATAGATTGAAATTGAAGTATAAATTGATACAAATACAAATACAAAAGATCTTCAATTATTCAATCTTCTTCTGGAGAGTCTTCAAAGATTTCATCCACTGATTTATTCTGGCTTCTCGTCTCCGCATCTTGCCAATTCTTCCCGCAGATGGTCATCTCTATGGCTTTTGATGCCAGGCGGTTCCTCGTATCAGTCAGTAATTTTCCAGCTGTGCTAAAAACAGATTTTGAAGATACTGTAGAGGCAGGAGGGGTTACTAAAAATCATACATATTATTGCTTAATATCTTTCCATACTAGGGTACAATCAGAATAATTCATTTTTCATAAAAAAAATTCAAGTAAATATTTGATGGTTATAACTAAAAGTGCTTAATGTGCCACCAAAAGTGAAAATTTGTGTTTGTCGTTGTAACGGTCCCAAAATTTATAGGCAAGGAGTTAGTCCAATGACCCTCTTAATTTCAGATCTCCATTATTCTCAAGAAAATTTTGGCAGCACCTCCCCTAAAATTTCATTTCCCTATATGACACATATCTACAATTTTGGCTCCACGGCCTATATATTCCAGATAAGGATTTCGGCCAACATGGCCTACTTATCTTAGCACAATACATCTCAAATCAAGCTTTTTACATACATCACAAGCTTGCATCACCTTCTCAAATTTGCATCTCAACAACATATAACAACAAGGATTTAGTTCCCAACACAACATTTCCATGCATGGTCACCATTCATAGTTCCTGAACATTACATATGATCGGAGTCCATAGTTCCAAAATATTACATAACATATGAGTCCCTAGTTTCAAAATATCACAAGGAAAATTTACATACACTGGGTGCACCATAAGCATATTAATCCACAAGATACTTAAGTAGAATCTATATATGTATATATAGAAAGGGTTAACCAAAAAAAAATAATACAATAATATGTCGTTCGATCTATTATTTAATCCTCCCGGCTAGAGTGGCCCCTTACCCTTATCCAAACCTGAAAAGATGGAAAGAAAATAAAATGAGCTCAACAGCTCAATGAGTAAATCATGCAAGAAGGGTACTGATACAGAAATTTCATAAGCCGAACATTCTTAGAGAGGTAAATTGCAACTAAGCCAATAAGACGATGTAACCTTTCCCTTAACTTACTTTACCTTAGACCCTATAAAGTTGTGGTTTAAATGTCTCTACCACCATGAGTTACCTTCCTATATCCCATTACACAAGATGAATTACCTACATGTATATGCGAGCAAGTAGTTGTGGACGTATCCTTCTACATCAACCGGTTTACCATTTTACTTGGTGGTGACACTCTAGGTTTAACATGAATTACCAATATGGAATAAGGCTTGACAGTTTGCTTATACATAATTTTCAATTCAAATGCAATTCACCGTCTTCCTCCTACCGGCTCTCGCCCGGCCCCTTCCTCCCTTTAATGTTCTCATTATATATATATATATATATATATATATATATATATATATATATATATATATATATATATATATGTAATGTATCAATTCCCCATCTTCCCCCCTACCGGCTCCCGCCCGGTCCCTTCCTCCCGTTAGTATATTCATAATTATATATATATATCAAGTCCCCGTCTTCCCCCTCATACCGGCTCCCGCTCGGTCCCTTCCTCCACGAAGCATACATACATGCATATGTAGTTTATAGGTCATTATGCTCTTCGTAAGAATTTTAAGGGCTACACTTACACGCCATACACACACAATTAATGCATAACAAGAGGAAAGAATACATACTTAATAGCTTCACTATATCATGGTAAAATCATATCATGCAACATTTAGCCCTATATGAATGAATGCGTTATTCCATTTTACTTATGGTGCCTAATCCAATGCCAAAGTGTAAGGAGGGGTTTTTCCCTCCTGTTGAAGTAAGCATAAGCATAAGATTTCGATGTCAATATCTTATTACCCACGGAATCATTGATATGAAACATACACCCTACACATGCATCCCATCAATTTCCTATTTAAAGGAGGTAACGATTATGTAATGCACAATTAGATCTCGTCTATCATAATAATAAATGAAAAACAACGAATTTTACACAAAATTGGTTCATCCAAACATGATTGGCAATTTCCTAATCATCTTAAATTGATGCATGGTTACTCTAAGGGTTTAAGTTTACTCACCTTGTGTAGATAGACCTCTACACAAATTTTCTTTGATTTTCTTCCCTCACAACAACTCCTTTTTGCCTTGAGTTGAAATCTGAAAATTCGAGTTTTGGAGCCTCAAAAATCCCGATAGAGTGGTAGTAACCTCCCCAAATCACCCTGAAACATGGTTCACAGTCGCGGTCTTGGCCGCCGACTCGGTGGGCACTGAGACGGATCGGTCTCGGCGACTCGGATCGGTATCGGGCGATACACGCAAAACGCTACATAGAAAGCTTAAAAAATTCTGAAAAAAATCACGACAAATCTTTAAAAAATGTAGATATCCACATTTATGTATTACATGTCCAAAATATATCATCTAGCACACTAAACATAAAGCGAAATCATAAATACACGCGTCGTCGGTAGAAGCATATCAAAATACATGCACAATATAGTAAATTGCACAAACTACATTCATAAATACATGCTAATGTAGTTATTTTCACATTGAATTGCGATGAGGCACAAAATCGTCATCATAATGTCGAGTCGACCGAGTCAACCCCAATTCTCGGCTGAGTCGGTCTCCTCTGAGTCGACCGACTCGTGACTCGGACTCGTCTCGGAGTGGGCCGAGACGGATACGACTCGGCTGACTCGTTTCCGACTTGGCCGAGTCTTTGAACCATGCCCTGAAATCACCCCCCAACCTCGCTCCGGCTCCCCCTCCTCGCGCGCGCGCTTCCTCCTCTCCAGGCCGCGCGCGCGGCCAGCCAGCAGCACGCGCGTGCTGCTGCTGTTGCTGCGTGCGCGCGCGTCTCCTCCCTTGGCTCTGGTCTGGGGTGGAAATAAGGAAGGTAAAGGGAGTGAGATGGTTTAGGGAGAGGTTTTCATCAAGGAAAATTTTAAGTGGTTGAGGCTTTTTAGGGTTTCCAGTTCTCTTTTGGGGGAGAAATTTTCAGATCTGAATGAAGAAGAAGGTGGGGGCAAAATGGGTAGACCACTATCCTCTTGGTGCAATTTACAAGGTGGGGGCTCTCCCTAGTTGCCACATGGCCTCACTCTCATCAAGGAGATCTCAACCCTTGATCTCCCATAGCATGCATACCTACCCCCATCATTAACTTAGTGTAAATGATATGATCTAGGTTAAGAGAAATTAATTTAGACTTCATAAACACCTATACCCATACTCTTATTAATACCAATACTTGGTACACATACACATTTATACACTCATGCCCTTTACTCTCAATTACCTTATTTTAAATTAAAGGGAAGTAAGTCACCTAAAGAGATTTAAATTGTTATTATTATAAGATTGAGGGTAACAACTTTAGATGAATCATTTAACAAATAATCTTTATAATTAGGGTGAGGAAAGATTTTAGATAAAAAAAATTGGTCGTTACATTTCTACCCCTAAAAGGGAGCTTTGACCCCAAAGCCTGACGTACCTCGAAAAAGCTGTGGGTAGGCTTTCCTCATTTCTTCTTCCGGTTCCCAGGTAGTTTCTTCGATCTCTTTGCTCCTCCACAATACTTTTACTAAAGGAATCGCCTTGTTTCGTAATTGTTTCTCTTTACGGTCTAGAACTCGTACCGGCTCCACCGTATATGATAAGTCCTCTTGGAGTTGCAGTGGTGTGTAGCTGAGGACATGACCAGAATCTGGTATGTATTTTCTTAATTGCGGCACATGAAATACGTTATGTATTTTCTCCATCTCTGGTGGCAAGGCCAACCGGTAAGCTAGAGGTCCAATTCTTTCTAATATTTCAAAAGGTCCAATAAAACGGGGGTCCAACTTATTCCGTTTGTCAATGCGTATCACTCCTTTTATCGGAGATATTCTCAAGAAAACTTTGTCGCCTTCTGCAAACTCCAAGGGTCTCCGGTGCCGATTTGCATGTCTTCTGTCTACTTTGGGCCGCTTTCATTCTCTTCCTTACTATCCGAATTTTCTCTGTTGTTTCTTGAACTATATCAGTTTCGAACAATCTTCGGTCTCCCATTTCTTCCCAACAAATCGGAGATCTACACTTCCTATCATACAAGGCTTCAAATGGCGGCATCCCTATAGTTGATTGATGACTATTGTTTTATGCAAACTCTACTAATGGTAGGTATTTTTCCCAATTGCCTCCGAAATTCAATACGCATGCTCTCAGCATGTCTTCTAATATCTGTATAGTCCTTTCTGACTGCCCATCAGTTTGCGGATGCGCCGCTGTACTTGGGTGTAGTTTAGAGCCCAAGGCCTGGGATAGACTGACCCATAACCTTGACTGAAACCGAGGGTCTCTATCTGATACAATTGTCTCGGGAACTCCATGGATTCGGATTATCTCCCAGAGGTATATTTGGGCTAACCTATCCATCGAGTAGTTTACTCGAATGGGTAGGAAATGAGCGGACTTTGTGAGTCGATCGACTATCACCCATATGGCATCATGTCCCTGAGGGGATCGAGGGAGTCCTGACACAAAATCCATAGTAATGTGACTCCACTTCCACTCGGGGACTTGCAGGGGCATGAGAAGTCCCGGAGGCTTCTTGTGTTCAGCCTTAACTTGTTGGCATATCAAACATCTCTGCACAAATTTAGCTATGTCCTTTTTCATTCCTTCCCACCAAAAATTGGTTCTCAGATCCAGATACATTTTTGTTGTTCCTAGGTGTGCTGTATAAGGGGTGCAATGAGCTTCAGTCATAATTCGCTCCTTGAGCCCAATGTCTGGAGGTATATATATCCGGCTCCTCTTTCTCAGTAAATTTCTTACAATGGTAAAGTCTCAAATTTTGCCTCTTAGCACCATATCAAAATTTTTAGCTGCATGATCATCCTTCTGTTGTGCTTCCTTGATTTCTTCGTAGAGGTCGAAGCCAGTGCTGACTTGATTTACTTGACCCATCCCCCACCTGGGTCGTCTTATTTGGATTTCAAGTTGCATCCTCTCCATCTCTTGTAACAAGTCCGATTGTTGGGTTACAATACAGCTAAGGATCCCCTAGACTTCCTACTAAGAGCATCGGCCACCACATTGGCCTTCCCAGGGTGATAATGAATGTCCAAATCATAATCCTTCATTAACTCCAACCATCTTCTTTGACACATATTCAATTCCTTTTGGGTAAAGATATATTTTAGGCTCTTATGATCTGTATATATATCACATGATACCCCATAAAGGTAGTGTCACCATATTTTTAAGGCAAAAATGACTGCAGCTAGCTCGAGATCATGGGTTGGGTAATTCCTCTCATGGTTTCTTAGTTGTCTAGAAGCATATGCAATTACTCTCCATGTTGCATCAATACACACCCCAGCCCCGACTTCGACGCATCACTGTATACAACATAACCTTCAGTCCCAGTGGGCATGGCTAAGATTGGAGCCGATGTTAGTTTATCCTTTAATTCTTGAAAATTTTTCTCCTGACTATTCCCCAATAGAATTTGAGGCCCTTCTTGGTTAACTGTGATAAGGATGCAGCTATTTTGGAGAATCCTTCTACAAATCTTCGGTAATACCCAACCAATCCTAGGAAGCTTCGCACTTCAGTGACATTGGTAGGTCGAGGCCACTCCTTAATCGCCTCGATCTTTGCAGAATCTACTGATATTCCTTCCTTATCTATGATGTGACCCAGGAATCCAACTTTTTCCCGCCAGAACTCACACTTCTTAAGTTTTTCATAGTTATTTCTCTCTCAATAGTTGTAATATTATCCTTAAGTGCCTTTCATGTTCTTCTTTGCTTCTTGAGTAAATTAATATGTCATCAATAAACACCACCACGAATTGATCTAGGTATGGCTGGAAGATCCTATTCATCAAGTCCATAAATACTGTTGGGGCATTGGTCAAGCCAAATGACATCACTAAAAACTCATAGTGGCCATATTTGGTCCGAAAAACTGTCTTGGAGACATCTTCCGGTTTAATCTTTAATTGATGATATCCAGATCTTAGATCTATCTTTGGAGAATATGCTGGCACCCTGGAGTTGGTCAAAGAGGTCATCAATCCTCGGCAGTGGATATCGATTTTTGATAGTGACTTTGTTCAGTTCACGATAATCTATGCACAGTCTCATGCTCCCATCCTTCTTCTTTACAAATAGTACGGGAGCACCCCAAGGTGATACACTCGGCCGAATAAATCCGAGACTTAGTAACTCTTGCAGTTAGTCCTTCAATTCTTTCATCTCTGGGGGCGACATTCTATAAGGTGCCTTTGATATGGGACTAGTTCCTGGTAGAAAATTAATGAAAAATTCTACTTCCCTATCTGGGGGTAAGCCGGGTAGCTCCTCCGGGAAAACATCAGGGTATTCTCTTATAACTTCTATATTTTCAATTCTTCTCATCTCGTCCTCCTCACCAATAATGGTTGCTAGGAATCCTTGACACTCTTGCCTTAATAACTTAAGGGCCTTTATGGCTGAAATGACTGAGGTGCAAATTTTATTCTTCCCCCCTTCATATACTTTTTTTGAAGCTCCTTCCAACTTAAAGATTATTCTCTTCTGATGACAGTCTACATGAGCACGGTATGTTGACAACCAATCCATCCCTAGAATGAGGTCATATTCCATCTCTGCTTGTGTTTTCATTTCCCCTATAATAATTTCACATCCTTTATAATACACATTAGTGGTTAATTTTGCTCCTACAGGGGTTGACACCACTAGTTGGTAATTCATGGGTTTAGATTCCTTATTAATTGTTGTTGCAAATGATGAAGAAATAAAGGAGTGGGTAGCACCGGGATCAAATAATACTCGAGCAATATTTCCAGATATATAGACAGTACCTTCAACCACTGCGTTAGATGCTCGAGCCTCCTGCGGAGTTATTGCATTCATTCTTCCTTGAGCTCTGGGTTGTTGCACTGATGCTTGAGTCATGGCTGTGCGAGTTTTGTTGACAGGTTGCCGAAAGGCGATTGTTTGTCCTCCTGCTGATGGGGCGATGCCCATGGTCAGTCTACCTGTTCCCCTACTAGCTCCTAGATGTCCGTGTAAAGTTGGACAATCTCTCTTCATGTGACCCAGTTTGTCGCAAGCAAAACATTGTTTACCGAAGGAGCAACTGCCAGTGTGATTTCGGTTACACCCTGGGCACCACATGTTCCCCGCAAGGCTGGAGCGTGGGGAGGGTATTGGTGACGTCACATGAGGAAGTCCCCTACCCCTGGGCCACGAGTTCATCCTGGTTTCTTGGACGGGCATTAGGGGAGACTCGGCGCCTCTGTCGGGCCTGGTGGGGTAAGCTCCAAAACTCGGTATATTAGTATACCTGGGGCGCTTTACGGACGGCAGCTCTCTGATCCTGTCCTGAATCTCTTGCATATCCCTTTCAACTTCTAGTGCCTTCTCTACAGCTTGGCTATAAATTTGTAGTTGGAATGGAATTAATTTACTCCTGAATTCAGGCTTCAAGCCCCTCACAAATATTTTTGTTCTATCCTCTTCTGACACCAGCTTCTCAGCATATCTTGATAATTGGGTAAACTTAGCTTCATACTGACTCACAGTCAGCTGATCCTGTTTCAGATCTTGGAATTCCATTGCAAGCTTGTTTTTTACCACTCCTAGTATATACTTTTCATTGAACTTTTTAACTAGAAAGTTCCAAGAAATTTCTTTTCCCAAGGTTTTGGCTCCACCTTTAATCATTTCCCACCAACGTTCTGCCTCCCCTTGGAACATAAAGGAGGTAAAAGATACTCGTTGACTCTCAGTGCATTCCATGACGTCTAGTATCTTCTCAATCTGGCGAAGCCACTCCTCAGCTTGTATTGGATCGGCCCCTCCTTTAAAAGCTGGTGGATTTAACTTCTGAAATTGCTCTAGGGTTCTACGGGGGTTATTAACAGTTGCCAGCTGCACCAGCCAATCCGGCATTCTGTCCAGAACTCTCTGGTTGACATTTGATTGTTCACCCACAAACTCATGATTTGTCGGGGGATGGATGCTCCCGATTGCGCTGTGCAATGGGACATCGCCTTCAGAGTTAGCATCAGGTGGAGGAAAGTTTAAGTCCATCTATACCTAAAAGAATAGTCAAATCTTATTAACGTCAACAAAAAGAAAACAAACAGAAACAGTTCCATAAACAAAATACTAGTTTAATTAATCTTCAAAATGTTTCCTTAGCAAGATTTACATTGGCATGCTTACATTCCTACAAAATATACGAGTGTATTTATAATAAGGTACATCATTCACACACATTTCTTATATAACATATACAATAACTTTCCCACCCCAAAAAGCCCTAATTATGCGAGCCAACACTTCTCCTTCCAAAAGGCCACACATCAAGGTCCTTCTCAGGGAGTTATATTAGAACCAGTGAAGCTTTCATCCTTGTTGTCCCCTACAGAATCACCTCCCTTTTGGTACTCTTCCTCAGGGTCTTCTTCTTCAGGATTCACTTCCTCAGGCTCTTCTTCTTCTTCAGGAACTACTTCCTCAGGGTCTTCTTCTTCTTCAGGAACTACTTTCTCTAACATAGCATCATTCTCACATCTCCAATACTCGTGGTCATCGTAGAGATCCATATCTTCGGCCTAGCTGGAGTCCCACCAAATACCTCCAAAAAAAATCCTTCCTTCGGGATTTAACTCATCGCTGGGTAAGACTCCCAAGTCCACAGTTACTGGTATATTTCTTATAGCACTCTCAGCCTCACTAATTGCATCTTCATCACATGTCCCATTAGAACCTCCGTATTCTTGCTGTCTGGGGGGCCATTAAAGATGGTTGCTGGATCAGTCTCATCTGATTTGTAAACCCAATCCATGTGATCCGCCATCCAACTCAAACTTTTCGACTCCGAACCATCGGATGATGATCCTGGCATATCAGAATAGATGGTTTGTCTTCCAATTCCTCAAAACAATAAGCTGCATGTATATAGCAAGACATGTTAGAGAATCATCAATTCTTTAATCATACCCATCTTTCATAGATTCTCCATTGGACTCGGGTGTCCCTCCAATTGGTTTAACCCCGACTTATGTGATATTTTGATTGCTTTTCCCTTTCCAGTGTCCCATATCACTGGAATTCCATACAAAAGGGCCCGCACCCTTTGCAGGATCCATTTGAACTAAGGTATGCGGGTACCCAAATTCAAATGTAAGAGAACAGTTAAATATCATACATTTCAGGGTCAAATACCCTAAGACTCCACTGTCTCTCCAATACCCCTCATCTAACTTACCCAAGCATACATACGAGTTACACATAATTACACAATCAACCCTGTACGCTACATCTATCTAGGCTAACCTTGCCTAAACCTTGCTCTGATACCAACTGAAACGGTCCCAAAATTTATGGGCAAGGAGTTAGTCCAATGACCCTCTTAATTTCAGATCTCCATTATTCTCAAGAAAATTTTGGCAGCACCTCCCCTAAAATTTCATTTCCCTATATGACACATATCTACAATTTCGGCTCCACGGCCTACATATTCCAGATAAGGATTTCGGCCAATATGGCCTACTTATCTTAGCACAATACATCTCAAATCAAGCTTTTTACATACATCACAAGCTTGCATCACCTTCTAAAATTTGCATCTCAACAACATATAACAATAAGGATTTAGTTCCCAACACAACATTTCTATGCATGGTCACCATTCATACTTCCTGAACATTACATATGATCGGAGTCCATAGTTCCAAAATATTACATAACATATGAGTCCCTAGTTCCAAAATACCATAAGGAAAATTTACATACACTGGGTGTGCACCATAAGCATATTCATCCACAAGATACTTAAGTAGAATCTATATATGTATATATAGAAAGGGTTAACCAAAAAAATAATACAATAATATGTCGTTCGTTCCATTATTTAATCCTCCCGGCTAGAGTGGCCCCTTACCCTTATCCAAACCTGAAAAAATGGAAAGAAAATAAAATGAGCTCGACAGCTCAATGAGTAAACCATGCAAGAAGGGTACTGATATAGAAATTTCATAAGTCGAACATTCTTAGAGAGGTAAATTGCAACTAAGCCAATAAGTCGATGTAACCTCTCCCTTAACTTACTTTACCTTAGACCCCATAAAGTTGTGGTTTAGATGTCTTCACCACCATGAGTTACCTTCCTATATGCCATTACACAAGATGAATTACCTACATGTATATGCGAGCAAGTAGTTGTGGACGTATCCTTCTACATCAACCGGTTTACCATTTTACTTGATGGTGACACTCTAGGTTTAACATGAATTACCAACATGGAATAAGGTTTGACAGTTTGCTTATACATAATTTCCAATTCAAATGCAATTCACCGTCTTCCTCTTCCTCCTCCTACCGGCTCCCGCCCGGCCCCTTTCTCCCTTTAATGTTCTCATTATATATATATATGTGTGTGTGTGTGTGTGTGTGTGTGTAATGTATCAATTTCCCGTCTTCCCCCCTACCGGTTCCCGCCCGGTCCCTTCCTCCCGTTAGTATATTCATAATTATGTATATATCAAGACCCCATCTTCCCCCCTCCTACCGGCTCCGCTCGGTCCCTTCCTCCACGAAGCATACATACATGCATATGTAGTTTATAATGACAGGTCATTATGCTCTCTTTAAGAATTTTAAGGGCTACACTTACACGCCATACACACATAATTAATGCATAGTAAGAGGAAAGAATACATACTTAATAGCTTCACTATATCATGGTAAAATCATGTCATGCAACATTTAGCCCTATATGAATGAATGCGTTATTCCATTTTACTTAATGGTGCCTAATCCAATGCCAAAGTGTAAGGAGGGGTTTTCCCCTCCCGTTGAAGTAAGCATAACCATAAGACTTCGATGTCAATATCTTATTACCCACGGAGTCATTGATATGAAACATACACCCTACACATGCATCCTATCAATTTCCTATTTAAAGGAGGTAACGATTATGTAATGCACAATTAGATCTCGTCTATCATAATAATAAATGAAAAACAGCGAATTTTACACAAATTTGGTTCATCCAAACATGATTGGCAATTTCCTAATCATCGTAAATTGATGCATAGTTACTCTAAGGGTTTAGGTTTACTCACCTTGTGTTGATAGACCTTTACTCTACACAAATTTTTCTTTGATTATCTTCCCTCACAACAACCCCTTTTTGCCTTGAGTTGAAATCTGAAAATCCGAGTTTTGGAGCCTCAAAAATCCCGATAGAGTGGTAGTAACCTCCCCAAATCACCTCGAAATCACCCCCCTACCTCGCTCCGGCTCCCCCCTCCCCGCGCGTGCGCTTCCTCCTCTCCAGGCCGCGCGCGCGGCCAGCCAGTTGCTGCGTGCGCGCGCGTCTCCTCCCTTGGCTCCGGTCTGGGGTGAAAATAAGGAAGGTAAAGGGAGTGAGAGATGGTTTAGGGAGAAGTTTTCATTAAGGAAAATTTTGAGAGGAGGTTGAGGCTTTTTAGGGTTTCTAGTTCTCTTTTGGGGGAGAAATTTTCAGATCTGAATGAAGAAGAAGGTGGGGACAAAATGGGTAGACCACTATCCCCTTGGTGCAATTTACAAGGTGGGGGGCTCTCCCTAGTTGCCACATGGCCTCACTCTCATCAAGGAGATCTCAACCCTTGATCTCCCATAGCATGCATACCTACCCCCATCATTAACTTAGTGTAAATGATATGATCTAGGTTAAGAGAAATTAATTTAGACTTCATAAGCACCTATACCCATACTCTTATTAATACCAATACTTGGTACACATACATACACATTTATACACTCATGTCCTTTACTCTCAATTACCTTATTTTAAATTAAAGGGAAGTGAGTCACCTAAAGAGATTTAAATTCTTATTATTATAAGATTGAGGGTAACAACTTTAGATGAATCATTTAACAAATAATCTTTATAATTAGAGTGAGGAAAGATTTTAGATAAAAAAAATTGGTCGTTACAGTCGTGGTTGATTTTGGGGGTGTTTTGCCTTAATTTGCCTAGTTTGTGCGACGGCTCCATTATTTTTTTTGAAAAACAAAAAAAATCGGGGCAAAATTTGCATACAGCCTTCCTAACTCTATTAATAGTCTCTTTTTTTAAAAATTCAAATTTCTAATTTTTTTCCTCTGTCATAGAAGTTGCTACTTCGGCAGTGGAAGTAGAAGGTGGATTAGAAAGTGGATCAGAAGAAGCAAAAAAAAAAATTTGTGGATGGTGTTTGTGATTGTGTGAATGGAAGTATTGGAGTGTCGGGTAAAGGTAAATGCAATTCATGTCATTCTTGACTAGTCAAATCTAAATTACGATTATACCTAGAAGAAGGATGACTACAGCTTGCTAATGAAGAGTGTACATTCATGTTTAAACTAAAATTGATAGTAATATAAATACCAAAATGTGAGAGCTTGAGGAACTTGAGAGAGTTTGAGCACTTGAGGAACTTAGAGAGCTTGAGGGAGCTTTTGATCACTCGAGAGAACTTGAGAGCTTGAGCACTTGAGAATTAAGAGATTTTTTAGAGATTTTTTTGGTGATGAAATGAAGTGGAGAAGAGTGAGTATCTATAAAGGGGAAGCGGTAGTTAAAATGTAATTTATTTTTGCAAAAAAAAAAACAAAATTTGGGCCAATATACCCATTGGGGGGTTTGTAAAAAAAATTTACAACCCCCCAAAAAACGGCTATATTATTGGCCAATTATAGCTGTTTGGGGGGGTTGTAAAAAAAATTTACAACCCCCACACACCCCAAGCCAGTGAGCCGTTGGCCTTCCGACAGTGTTTTAAATATCGGATATCGGCGGTATATCATCGGCAAAATTATATGCATGATATTGGATATCGGGTGATATATCGCGATGTGGTACTAAATACTGGACGTCATGCCGGATGAAGAATATACATGTGATTACTTACATAAATTATGAAACTACTTAAAGAAAGTTTAGGGTCATAGAATCATAAGGTATATTTTTTTGTAGAATCAAATGTGTTTGTAGAAGCTCCTCAAATGCGTCACGTGATGATATATAAGATATTTTCATCTCGGATATTGGACGATATATCGGCCACGTGGCAATATATCGGCCCATATCGGTTCAAAATAATATCCGGTAAAATTTTACACTTATCGTACCGTTTTGAATAAAATACTGGTATCTCGACCGATATACCTGTCTATCGGCCAATATTTAAAACAATGCCAGGCCCGGGCCACGTTCCCCAAACTCAGGCACGCCCAGGTTTGGGGACGGGGACCCGGGCCCGTTTGCATCCCTATTCTATGATGTGTGCGCTCGTTTCTATGAGCAAACCATTGCCAAAATTTTATAATTTCTTTGTGCACTCTTTTGTAATAATCACTGTTCCTCGCTCTGAGCTTAAAATTTTGCTTCCCCTCCTGCTCGACTCTAATTTTCTGTACTTTTTTTTTATTTCTCAGTAAAATCACCGAGTCCCTGTGATAAGTTTTCTTTTCTCACCGCGGGAGGGGGGGGGGGGGGGGGGGGGGGGGGGTAAGTGAGAGCAAAGTCTTCATCTATGGATATATTTGAGTTTCTTTTGGATTAGGGGACTCTGCGTCTTTCAGAATTATCATACCATCTGATCAGTAGCCATTTGACTTGTGACAAAATCTAAAAGACCCTTCTAGTTATCTTTTCCATTGTAAAATCAAAGTAGATTCTTGCTAAATATTCTTCCCTCCTTTTTTTCCCTCAGCTTCAGCATTTCACTCTTTCCCCCAAAGCCTCATGAATGTTTTTACTGCTTGGAAATGGGTACACTTTTAAATCAATAGAAACCACAGACTGAGATGGGCGATGAGACAATGATGAAGGTGATGAAACAAAAGAGCTCTAGTTTGACTCACTGGTAGGAGAGCACTATGAATCAAACGGTTTTTGATTCAGTAATTAGATTTTCTCCAAAAATAAAAGTTTAGTTATTAGAACTTTCATGAGACATAACAAAAATGGAGTTCTTTTTTTTTGGCTATGATATCTGAATTCATAATGTGCAATCTATGTGATTTATTCTTTTTATGATGTGCATAGTTCCGGCATTCTTTATATTTGTTTCTATATTGAAGTTCATTAACTGAGAATTCCAGTATTCATGGTTGGCTGTCAAACTCGTGCAGGGTAGATTTGAAATACTTTGCTTGTCTGGCTCGTACCTGATGACAGATGAAGGTGGATCTCGGAGTAGAAGCGGGGGTCTTAGCATATCCCTTTCAAGTCCCGATGGTCGGGTGATTGGTGGTGGTGTTGGTGGGTTGTTAATAGCTGCAACTCCTGTTCAGGTATATTAGTCCCTCATATACTTATCTTTTGAAGTCAAGTAAGATGATTAGGGGTCGAAGCCCTGATGCAAATGATTCTGTTTTGGTGCATTCGCTGCCCTGGATTATTGATGCGCACTTGAAAGTTTCAGAAAATATCTTGCAGGTTATTGTGGGGAGTTTTCTTTATGGTGGCTCGAAAGTGAAGAACAAGTCGAAAGTCGACCAGGATTCACCAGCTAATGAACTCGAGCTTCCAATGGGGGACAAACAGAGCACACCGATCAATACGATGCCCAATCAGACCATTCTGACTCCTTTGATGGGAGGATGGCCAGGATCGAGGCAGATGGATATGAGGAATGCCCTCGATATTGACTTGACTCGCGGGTGACTTTGCTTGGGGGAAATTTGTAATGAAGGTGGATTGATGTATATTTGGTACCGTTAGGCACTGGAGACCTCGGGGAGGAGGCTTGTGTCTCTAGGGTTTCATGGAGCTCACACGATCACATTTTGTACTAACTTATTTTTTTTAGCAAGAAACAAGCCGTTGGATCGTGACTCTTGTGGATACATTAGCATATTGGGTCTGTTGTCGAATCTAGCTTTATTTGTGACATCTGTAGCTATTTTATGAAAAGAGAATGTTAGTAACTTAGTTCTGACAGCCCTTTATCCAGTGTTTCTGTATCAAGTCATGATTATTGGACTGGGAATTCCTCTGGGAACTTAGATTTTATATCAACTTGCAGGCTTCCTCTTGAACCATTGTTGGTTGTTATTTTCCAGTGGTCACGAGTAGTGTGATTTTATTTGTTCTGATGTACTTCTCCAATGCTTTTTTTAGCTGTTTCTTGAAAGTTTACATCGAATAATAGAACACAGGCATGAGCTTGTAAGCACGAAGAGAGACTCTACAGATCTTCTCTACAAGCAGGGATTCATCGATGAATCCACACTGCAATAGATTTCTCTGAACAAACGGTTCATGCTGAATTTATACAGCAGCAGTATCTACATTCATTAAGAGTACAGATTATTCTGGCTACACGAAAGAAGAACAGCGTGTGACCAAACAAGCTTTGTGGTGGCTGGATATGGGCATTGCATTCAGGAGAGACCAAGCAGCTTCTTGATATCGTTCCGCAAATTAACATCCAAATCGCACATTGAATCTCTCTGGTTAAAGTACCCAATTGCAATTGAGCGTTTGCTAAGTTTGACAGGTTTACTTCACAACTTAATGCGTGATGTCCTTGAAGCATAGTAATCCACGACATGGCCGCCCTCATCGTGTTCCACTTGATGCTGTCACCGGCTCTGCAGCACTTCAGGAACTTGTATACAGGGACCAGCATTATCCACATCCACCTCAACCTGCACAGAAATTATGAGACAAGAAAATCTGTTTTCAGCAAAAGGGTTCTCTGCTTCACAGAGCAGAGTCACGACCTTGCAAACTTTAGGCCAATCAATAAGCTACGGCCTGTTGTGTCTGATGATTACTTCAGCCTTTATGACCATGGAGTCTGGAGCTTGTGAAACAGATGGTATTAAAAAGTTGATGTATACTTTTGTCATAGGGAAAATCTAAACAATAACTTCGTAGTTTTGGCACAGTTGCAGAGAGTTCGTGATAGACTATTATGTTAATAATGGGCTTAATGCAACTCATTTTGTTTCGAGCAAAACTGACAGCCTGAATTTGAAATTAAACCACTTTAAGTACCTTGTCAAATATGGGAAACTCGGCTTTCGAGCCAGTGCAAGCAAATTCCAGAATCTCATCATTGCTTCCAGGCTCTTTCTCTTCAAACTGATTGCAATGAAAAGTCAGTATCTCGAGACCTGCATTGCCCGAAACTTATGTTAAAAGAAAATATTAGATAATGAAATTAACAGAATCAAATCATCAAGAAATAATTTCTAATATAATCTGTAATATTGTCACCCACATTTTTGGCTTCCAGAACATTTAATCCTTCCTTTCTCTCTCCCCTTTCTTCTATTTCTAATGTTTCTTTTAGTTTCTTAGTGACAATAGGTGACGGCATTCTGCCCAAACAGTAGACAGATGATAAATAAGAGAATACCCTGTACAGGATTCGTGAAGCAACACTCAAAGGTGATGTTTATATCTGTTGGAATTGAAGAATATAAATGCGAATCTTTGAGTTGAATTATGGCGAGATCCGTTGATCGAATCAATTGGATGATGGTTGGAGTGTGTTCTCTTTCCATTGGGATGAACATGGTATATTCACATGTTCAATTCCGACTTCGAATGAATGAGATATTCAAGTCTAAAGATTGCCTAATTCAAAGCCTTAATGGGACTAAACTGTTAGAATGCCAACAGTTGCGACTGTTGGACTGCCAACAGTTGTGACTGTTGGGTGCGTCAGTTGGGCAACCAACAGTTGTGACTGTTGGGTCGAAAGGTTGCAACCTTTCGTTGGGTTCGAACCTGTTGGCCCCTCCTGGAAGGCTATATAAAGGGCTCCGATTCTCAATTGAAAGACACACCAATTACAACAACAAATACACCAAGAGCAAACACTTCTCTTCTCTCTCTCTGAGTTCTGAACACTTCAATTTCTGCGTTCTGAACTGGGAAGTAGAGTTCTGAAGTGACTTCCAAAAGGGAAGTGGGAAATCCGTAACTCAGTTTCCGAAGCAACTTCCAACGGAGATTCTGCAAAATTCGTTCTGAAAGAAGGCTTAAAAAATTCAACAGATTCTTTATAGAATTGTCTGAGTCTAAGACTTCTGAAGAAGAATATTCTTCAACCTTCCATCGTCCTCAACAGTGGGTGCTACTCCAAAGTAAGGGGCAAATATTCATCCGAAATTTGTCCTTGTACCGCTGCTTCAACGATACTGTAGAAGGTACTGGTTGACTACGGTTCGACCGTACGGTAATTTGGTAGTGCTATCCAAATACCGTGAAGGAGTGTTGTATCTTGGGAGACCAGCGTCCATTATCCCGTTAACACCGGTGCGGGGGACGTAATTGTCTTAAGGAGATTCGCTCTAAGCGTACCTCACTCTAAATACTGTATAAGTGGATTAAGTCCTTTATACAAGGGATATACTTTACAGTATATCGAGACTGACTTAGATTCAGTCTAATTGGTGCTTTAACCAAGGAAGGAAATTGAAAGGTGGTTCTTAAATTAAGGAACGTTCTATTGAACGGAAAACCTCCCACCTGATATTTACCGACATGGCCAATTAGATTGTTGATATCTCAGTGATCTTGATTAGTTGTCAGATTGATTTCTGTTAAGCAGATATCCATCAATCTTAAGACAATTAATTATTGAAGTTTTTTACTTCTGTTCTGCTTGAACTTGCAGAAAATGTCTGAGACTAATCAAGATAGTACTAGCAAGGCACCAAACATGCAGCTACAAGCTTTGATGCCAACTCCACTTCCTAACCCGAAGCCGGAGAAGCCAGAAAATTTGATGGCATAGAATTCAAGAGGTGGCAATAAAAGATGCTCTTCTACTTGACCACTCTTCATCTGGCCAGATTCCTGCAAGAAGATCCACCAGAGCCTGCAACTGATGCATGGACTCAATGTGACTTCCTTTGCCGAAATTATGTTTTAAATGGACTGCATGACTCTCTTTACAATGTCTACAGTCCTATAACAATGACAAAGAAGTTATGGGCCAGTCTTGACAAGAAGTACAAGACTGAGGATGCTGGTACCAAGAAGTTCGTCGTAGGACGATTTCTGGAGTCCAAAATGGTGGACAGCAAGACTGTAATCAGTCAGGTGCAAGAGTTCCAACTTATCTTGCACGAGATAGAAGCCGAAGGTATGATCCTACCTGAAACATTTCAGGTTGCTACTATCGTGGAGAAACTCTCACCTGCGTGGAGAGATTTTAAGAACTACCTGAAGCACAAGCGAAAGGAGTTAAAGTTGGAAGATCTCATTGTGAGGCTTCGAATCGAGGAGGACAACAGAAAGTCTGAGAAAAGGAGCAGTAAGAACTCCTACGAAGCAAAAGCCAATGTGATCGAAGACTCAAAGGGGAAAGCGTCTACTTCCAAAGGCTTAAAGCGGAAGAAGACTTCCCAGGGGTACAAAGGTAAGGTCCAAGAAGGCAAGAACATGCGCTTCAAGGGAACCTGCTACATCTGCAACAAAGAGGGGCATAAGGCGAATGAATGTCGCAGCCGTCTCAAAAAGAATAAGAAAAGCCACCCACAGGCAAACTTGACCGACCATGAGTCTCCAAGCCTTTCAGCTGTGGTGTCAGAAGTGAATCTGACAACCAACAATAAGGATTGGTGGGTAGATACAGGGGCTACTCGGCACATCTGCTCTGAGAAATTATTATTCTCTGAATATCAAATACTAGAGCAAGATGAGCAACTATTCATGGGAAACTCAGCCGTATCAAAGGTTGAAGGAAAGGGCAAGGTCATCCTGAAGTGGACATCGGGGAAAGAGCTTACTCTTAACGATGTGCTTCATGTTCCAGACATCCGCAAGAATTTGATCTCCGGATCAATACTTAGTAAGAAAGGATTTAGAATGGTGTTTGAATCCGATAAATTTGTACTTACTAAGGGAGGGATGTATGTGGGAAAGGGTTATCTTGTTGATGGACTTTTTAAAGCCAATGTTGCAGTGGTAGATAAAAAGTCTGTGTATTTATACCCAAAGCTTTTAAATAAAGGAAAATCTTCTGTTTATTTGCTTGAGTCTCCTAATTTGTGGCATGCTAGATTAGGGCATGTAAATTACAAGTCATTAAAGAACTTGTCTAATCTGGGATATATTCCTAAACTCAACTTGAAAGAAATTCGCAAGTGTGAGATTTGTGTTGAGGCCAAGCTGGCGAAAAATTCATTTCACTCAATTGATCGAAATACAGAACCTTTAGGGTTAATTCATAGCGATCTGTGTGACTTGAAGTTTATGCCAACTAGAGGCGGTAAAAAGTATTTCATTACTTTTATCGATGACTGTACAAGATACTGTTATGTGTATCTTTTAAACAGTAAGGATGAGACAATAATATGTTTATAACATATAAAGCCGAAGTTGAGAATCAACTCAACAAGAAAATCAAGATTCTAAAATCTGATAGAGGCGGAGAATATGAATCAAATGATTTTAGTGAGTTATGTACTAATTTTGGTATAATCCATCAAACTACAGCACCATACACTCCTCAGCAGAATGGAATTGCTGAACGGAAGAACAGAACTTTGAAGGAGATGGTAAATTCCATGCTCGTAAGTTCTGGAGCTCCGTAGAACTTGTGGGGGGAAACTTTATTAACTGCAAATTATATTCTAAATAGAGTACCCCACAAGAAACTTGGTCTAATACCATTTGAGTTATGGCATGGAAGGACACCTTCCTACCATTACCTCAAAATGTGGGGGTGCCTAGCAAAGGTGCTAGTACCATTACCTAAAAAGACTAAGTTGGGAGCAAAAACTATGGACTGCATATTCATAGACTATGCCTTGAATAGTAGTGCCTACAGATTTCTGGTTCATAAATCAGAAATACCAGATATTCATGTAAACATGATTATTGAATCTAGAGATGTTGTGTTCTTTGAAAATATTTTTCCATATAAACGGGAAAAAGATAAGACTTCTGGGAAAAGAACACATGAGATGGCATTCAGGGATGAAAGCCCCGAGGAACCGATTGTTAATGCGAAAATTGAACCAAGAAGAAGTCAGAGATCTAGAATCTCAAAATCTTTTGGTCCAGATTTCATAGCATACGCTATTGAAAGCGAGCCTCAAACATTTAAAGAGGCTATGTCAACCCCAGAAGCACAAAATGTTATATACAACGGTAAGTCTAGACATATTCGTCGTAGACATAATACCGTGAAGCAGTTGCTCTCAAATGGAATTATCTCTATTGACTTTGTATCGTCAAAGGATAATTTAGCGGATCCGCTTACTAAAGGTTTAGTGGAGAGCGTATAAACTGCGCATCGAGGGGAATGGGTCTAAAAGCCTAACCTTACCGAGTCAGCTTAATGGAAACCTCACTTAGCGACTGGAGATCCCACGGACTAAGTTCAAGAGGAAAAACTAATTATGATTGACTCAGCAAGTAAGCACTTGGGAGCTTGACTCCAATCCATTCCTAAGGTGCACATAAGTGCTTTTCTACAAGTGGATTAAGGATAAGCTTAACGCTTTTAATGATGCCTATATCTTGTTACTAAACAAGTGGAGTAGAGTAGACTACTCTTAATAGGTCCATCACCTATGTGAGTATAGAGTTGGGTCGGCTCTTTGGGATTTCTATGGAGGCTGTTATTCCCTAAAGATACTCTCTGAAACCAAGAATGTCCAGGGCCAAAACGGACACAACCGAGAACCAAAGTTAATTTGGAAAGTCACTGTGTGAAGCTTGTTGACTTGGCTTACACTAACGGCTAACAGTTCAATACCTAGTTCACTGATTAGCCAGTAAGTCCGATAAAACTTTCGCTATGGAAGGTTCAAGACCTAGTTCACCTATCCTGATCCAGTTTCTTTTCTAAAGTACCTTTCACAATAGAGTCAGTCTTTTTGTGTGTCATTTCCTTTAATCTCCATTCATTGTGGGGGATTGTTGGAATTGAAGAATATAAATGCGAATCTTTGAGTTGAATTATGGCGAGATCCGTTGATCGAATCAATTGGATGATGGTTGGAGTGTGTTCTCCTTCCATTGGGGATGAACATGGTATATTCACATGTTCAATTCCGACTTCGAATGAATGAGATATTCAAGTCTAAAGATTGCCTAATTCAAAGCCTTAATGGGACTAAACTGTTGGAATGCCAACAGTTGCGACTGTTGGACTGCCAACAGTTGTGACTGTTGGGTGCGTCAGTTGGGCAACCAACAGTTGTGACTGTTGGGTCGAAAGGTTGCAACCTTTCGTTGGGTTCGAACCTGTTGGCCCCTCCTGGAAGGCTATATAAAGGGCTCCGATTCTCAATTGAAAGACACACCAATTACAACAACAAATACACCAAGAGCAAACACTTCTCTTCTCTCTCTCTGAGTTCTGAACACTTCAATTTTCTGCGTTCTAAACTGGGAAGTAGAGTTCTGAAGTGACTTCCAAAAGGGAAGTGGGAAATCCGTAACTCAGTTTCCGAAGCAACTTCCAACGGAGATTCTGCAAAATTCGTTCTGAAAGAAGGCTTAGAAAATTCAACAGATTCTTTTATAGAATTGTTGTCTGAATCTAAGACTTCTGAAGAAGAATATTCTTCAACCTTCCATCGTCCTCAACAGTGGGTGCTACTCCAAAGTAAGGGGCAAATATTCATCCGAAATTTGTCCTTGTACAGCTGCTTCAACGATCCTGTGGAAGGTACTGTTTGACTACGGTTCGACCGTACGGTGATTTGGTAGTGCTATCCAAATACCGTGAAGGAGTGTTGTATCTTGGGAGACCAGCGTCCATTATCCCGTTAGCACCGGTGCGGGGGACGTAATTGTCTTAAGGAGATTCGCTCTAAGCGTACCTCACTCTAAATACTGTATAAGTGGATTAAGTCCTTTATACATGGGATACTTTACAGTATATCGAGACTGACTTAGATTCAGTCTAATTGGTGCTTTAACCAAAGAAGAAAATTGAAAGGTGGTTCTTAAATTAAGGAACGTTCTATTGAACGGAAAACCTCCCACCTGATATTTGCCGACCTGGCCAATTAGATTGTTGATATCTCAGTGATCTTGATTAGTTGTCAGATTGATTTCTGTTAAGCAGATATCCAACAATATCAGAGAGAACAATTGTGCTTTTAAACTTTCACTTGTGCGTTTATCAAATACATAGGCATTCAAAGAGTGAGCCTGCCATCTGTCCAATGTTGTGTGTCATTCTTCTCTCCATTTGCGGTTTATATTCACCATAATCTTCAATCAAACCATGCATTCATTAATTCACCCTTCTGTTATGAAACACGGTTGCTACTAGGGGCGGACCCACTGGTTGGCTGGGCCGGGGTACAACGCGGCCCATTTTTTCATATATTTTCTTAAACCCTTTTTTCTTCATATATTGCCTTAAATCCCTTCTATTTTGATTTTTTTTTGGCAAATTTATTTCTGATTCTATCCCTGATTTAGTGGAGAATATTGTTTTATTCTTTTGACAAATTCATATAATTCATAAGCACGAGTTCTAAAAGGTTGCAGCCCACCCCAAAATTTATTCCCGATTCCGCCTCTGATTGCTACTTGTATTCATCTCAATGCTCAGCTTCTGCATGCCCAATAATCATGAGGATTACCACTAATCCTTCCACATTTCCACATACAAGTATCATCTCGCGTTATGTAATGTGCTTAATCTACATATTTTAGAACTACTACTGAAATTGCACCAAAGTGTTCTCTACAAGTAAAACAAACATATGAATCGGAAATCAAACCATGTTCTTAAAAACTCAACTCTAGGATTTCTGCAGAACCTAAACCCGCACTATTATGTAACAGATCCCGATTTAGTATTAAAATGAAAGTATTAGGTATTTCCATAAACAGTTCAGCGCAAACTTAAAAATCATTTGTAAATTTTGTGGTACTAACCTTTATCCTTGTACTTCTCATACAAGCGGCCCAATTCCGTATAATTAGATTTCATCAACCCACTGCAATAAGTAGATCCAAAATAGTTAGATAAATAACAGAGCTAATAAATTTACAATGATACATGTTTAATGAAACAAAAGGAGTAAATCAGGGCTTAAACCATTTGATTTGATAATTGTGAGGTTCTAAGTATAGAACCTATAATAATAATGGCTATAATCCACTTAAACATATGAAGTGCTAATCTGCTACCATTTAGATGCAACATTTACAACCAGAAGGACCTTCCCCTTGTAGATGTTGTGAGCTCAACATCGCTTCCCCTAGCACCCAGCAAGCAAAAAATACCAAGAGCTTTCATGGTCCAAATCTTTCGATCTGTATGCTTAACTATTCACCAATTAACAAAATCTAAAAAATAATGATCAAAGGATTAACTGTAAATTCTACTCGCGAACTTACAAAAAAGGAGAAAATACTAATATTAGATATTTCCCTTTGAAATATTATGGGAAATAATAATTATTCCAGGCAAAGTCCTAGTCTGCTTCAAAAAGAGAAGCATAAACATAGATTAAAAGTAAATAAAAAGAAAAGAAAACTCCCAATCCATCTGAATCTCCAACTTTCTTTTATAAGACCACAGCCTAAAGGCCAACAGGATCACTTGAAACCCAATCATGTAAATAAAAAATTTCACAAAACTTGCATAAAATAAATAAACTAAAGAAAACAACAATTATTTAACTACATAAGAAAAGAGATCTCCCTCAAAAGTATTGACTCCCAACCTAATCAAACAACAGTATTCCAAAAAAAAAAAAAACAAAGTCAGCCAAAGGTGAATGGGAGCGGCTAACCTTCATAGTGAAGTCATGGATGAATGAAGCAGAGTTGCTTGTCATATCAAAAACTGACCTTAAAAAAGCAAGTATTGGAAAAGGAGGAGAAAATAGAGAGAAGAAGAGATGGCCTTGATAAGGGTAAAAGATAATGAGAATCTATGAAATTTTCAGGGCACAGTGCAAGGTCAGAGCTCATTGGTGAGCTCAGGGAAATAGACAAAAAACAGCTACCATATTCATTTTATAAGGTTTGCAACACTGCGAAGATGACTTGCGACATTATTTGTTAGAGACAATATCTATCATGGCAATAGCACAATCTCACTTCCACAATTTCTGCAGTTTTTTCATGCTTGAGCTGTTAATATTTACAACACATATATTGTTCACAACTTTATTCATGTTTGAGGACCCTTGGATCTTGAAACAAGTGAAATTTCCAATCTGATACTGACCTGCAATTTTCTTGGCTTAATCAGGAGATAGTTACAACTTGCACATGAAATCATATAAAATAAGAATGATTTCTCTGATATCAGTGAAGTTTCAAGTGCAGAGAAACTCCCAGCATCAACCTCCTCATAAACTTGAGATATAGGCATAATATGTTATCAGTTGGAAATTACCTGCTACACTCTCAGATGATCTTGTTTTCAAGGGGACAACAGCTAACTCAAGGCGCATGCAATAACTCTTAATTCATCTGGCGATCAATAGAAACATGATATATGAGTGTAGCCCTTCTACAGAAACAGCAAGTGAAAGAAACATACAGCTTACTGGAAGCAAACTCTCAAGATATTCACATACATGTAGGAACAAGAAAAAAAGGATGATATTTTGATGTCTAGCAAAGATAGAACCTGCAGCCTAACAAAAATAATTGCTGAAGAGTAATACTACTAGAAGTCCAGTAACAGGTTTAGTACTGTATCAAAACAGACTGGAAATTATAACAACTATAACATCTTAATGTATTCTGAATGGCCACGAAAATAAGTAAATAAAACTGCTGTAAATCAGATACTATAACACCATTCAGCCACCATGCTCAAATGCAGGAGATATTGTCATTGGAGACCATACACCCATCCAATGCTAATGCTTACTACTGGAAGCACAGGCATAATACTGAATCAGTTCTTTTACTCAAAAGCTATATGATCTACTATAAATGAAGACAAAAAGTTCATTTTAAAATGCACCCAGCATATAAATGAGAAAAGTTTCTATCGAAACTGCTGGTTTCTACAGCCTATTCCATGGCACACAAGTTACAGACGACTTATTCATAGTCCTCACCTGATATTTCAACCTCTACAACCACCAAATTTAACACCGTTAATTAAAAGGGAACACTGAAACTAAACTTGACACGGTAGCATTGATGGAAACAGCTCCATCGGATGACCTGCCCCTATTTACAGCATGCTGTCAGTCCTTGCTGGCAAGCGGCGGAAAAAGTTTATCGGTGCTGAAGGCATCCTATACCGGAACCTCGGATGCCTCATCATATAGAAACCTGCCAAGACTGCGAGCACCTGGAACGGAGTCACATATAGCACCAATGCAGCCAAGAAGCAGAATAGGACAAAGATCGCAGTCGCCCTGGGATCCCTCCAGCTAAGCAGCGCCTGGATCCGCTCCCCCTGAGTCGCAACATCACCCACCACCGTCTGAATCCTCCCAGCCACACTTCTAAGCCTATCATACCTCATCCTCACAAGTTCTGCACTTCTCGTTGTAGGAAAAGTGTCGAACTCCTCATCCAACTCATCAGGGTGCACGGCCTCAGCATGAGAAATCTTAGTGTTCATATGCGGTGGATAACGAGGACGGTACCGATAGTTCCATATCCCAATCAGAAACATGTACAAGAATATTGTTGGAAGTATCAATTCAGGGAAGCAAACAAGCATCACGAAGAGAACGTGAACCAAAACAGTCGTGATAGGGTTCTTCCAGGCGCACACATCTCCAAACCATTTGCCAACTGCAAACACACCTGAGAACACTGACATGAGGCGGAAAAAGTTAGCCTTGCTTCTTCGCATGCTCCATAGATGAGAGTCAACATCAGACATGTACTCCACAACTTCTTTTCGGAGGGGCGGCTCCATTCGGCTCAGCCGTGCTGCCACGATCTGGACTGCTTGGTGGCGGAGCATGTCCAGCTGCATCACAGTTAAAGGGCGAACATAATGCATCTTGGGAAGCAGGGGCCGGGAATAAATGTACATCATGTTCATCAATGATGTTGACGTGAACCGAATGGCAAGGTGTATCTCCCCCATTTTTTTGAGGCCTGAAGGGTGTAAAACTAGAAGCGGGTATGAGTGAGTGTAGACACGCCCAGTTTCAAGGGTGGAAAGCCGGATTCGTACTTTCCCAATCCTTGAGTCTCTGTTGCCATTTGCTCCCTTTTCACCAAGCTGGCAGTTGTCAAAGACACCTATAGTTAGAACTGTGGAAGGATCGTATACCTCCCATGTGTACTGCTCATTGTATCTGGGGCTGAGGCTGTTGATGATGGTGCGAGTACGGACCCATTTCTGACCATACTTGGCTACACAGTAGGTATCTGAAGTGCCCTTACCATCTCGGGTTTTCATTGGATGGAGCCCTGCAGCATTAAGAATACCAAGCTCAAGCAACCCAATCGAGGGCTTCCATAGCTGCTTGGCGGTAGGCCTGAGATCACTGCTGTAGTGGGTGGACTCATCTAACACATGATACCCTCCATCAAGGCAGACACGGAGATGAAGTCGGCTAGAAAACTTGTCCTTCTTCAACTGATCCACATCAATTGCAACTGGTTTTTCAAGATTATACCACCGAGTGTGCACAATTTTGTCATCAGCTCGCTTTTCTACGGTTCCAAGTGGTATGATAACACGCCCGATGATCTCATCTTTGTTCGGACCAACACGGTCTTCTACAGAGAGGATCAAGTGCTCCTCAAATGGTTCAGCAGCTACAAACATGAAGTCTTCATTCCAAAATGGGTTCATTGTACGAGCCTGAACAATCTTTGTTTTCATAAACTGATTTCCTATCTGTGCCTTAACATAAACATCAGGAAATCGAGTCTTGTCAGGTAAGATGATATCTTGTGCCTCAATGATGTTCACTCGAACATACCACAGCCGTGGTGCATGGTAGACCTTTGATCTAATGTGAGAGCCTATGGCAGAGGAATCAATTGATGCCACTGCATCTGAGTGCCACGCATCTGGGAAAGCTTCGTCAGCTTGAGTGCCAATCCAGACTGCAAGCATTAACTCACCCTTCGTCTTATCACCCCTCTTGTCCTCAAGACGATACCACTCTGGAGCTAAAGGACTATCTGGGGGGACCCGTGTCGGTACATCATTCATATCGAAGCGTACAAACCCTACAAAATCATCCTTGACCAGATCTTTGTCTTTGACCACCACTTCAAGAACTGAGGTCTGCACCCGTTCTCTGGCAAATGCAAATACCTCATTCCATTCTGGGTTCTGCTTCTTCTCAAAGTGCCTAGTGATACCCTTGTAATTTCCAACCCGTACCTCAACAAAAGGATCTAGGCTCCCAGTAATGTCCTTGGCTGGCAAATCTCGTGCCTTTACCACACGGACAAAGAGATACTGCATCTGCTCCACAAGGTCATAAGTACTAGCTGGCTTGTCAGCACGAATTACTCGGCCACCAACAATCTGTCCCCCACCTAGGAACGGACTGGTTTCTTTGAGTGCATAGTCCACTGGTTGGGCAGATGACGCAGAGGAGTACATCCTGACAATTTGAGGTGGCGGCGGTTCAGGTTTCATCTCATCAGCCATATACCTCACAGGTTCACCTACTGATGCTGTGGAATGGTGCTGATGGTGGTTCTCTTTAGGGATGCTACGGAAAGTGTGTCTAGACTCTGATCTGATCTCTTGTGAAGGGTTTGGGTTTTGGTTAAAGATTTGAGCTTGTGCTTGATGACCTTGGCCTGGAGAAGTATTGTTCAGCATGGGATCCATAGCTGGAAGAGGGTTTGAAGCTTTTATGGAGGGATCATCAGTAATGAAAACTTTAAGCCCGAGCTCTCCTTTAACACGTGAAAATATTCCACGTTTTTCAAGGGGATAGTGCAGGACCACTGCATCAGAGTAGGGGACAAATGAGGTTCCAGCAAGCCTAACCTTCCCAAGGAAGGACTTAGAATGTGTGGCTTTGTTGATGTTGTAGACATAGGCTTCAAGAACAAGTTCAGGGAGTGAAGCAGGATCAGAGATGTTAAAGTAGAATTGCTCATTCCAGACTGGGTTGAGGTCCTTCTCCTTCACGGTGGTTCGGAATTCTGGCCATCAAAATGAAGCTCAACACAGGCACTGGCTGAACCCTGCCCATCCTTGGGCATGAGGTCATGGGCACCTACAACTTCTACACCCAACTTGTAGTTATTCATCATCGTTCTGAACTGGTTATTGGAGGAATTCTATCTTCCTGAGAGGTCTTCAAGATGAAGCAAGAAGTTCAACCTGAATGAAAAAGCAGACATAAATCTGATAAAGTGCTAAACAGACAACAAGAGGATTTATTATAATAAATGTGAATTACACAATCTTTTGAACCTTAAAGCAAAGCCCTTATTCAAGAAAGCAAAATAACAAAGGGAGATATAAAATCCAGAAACCTCATATGTGCATGTTTCCAAATTTATATCCTAGTAAAGATAACAATCAGTTTAAAACGTTTCAGCAAAAGTTGGCCAGAATTCATTGGCACTGTATAATAGAAAAACTGTGTGCACCCGCTCACGAGATGAATGTTGATAGGTCAGATTCCATCTGGTCCTTAAAATTTTGGTGATGGATCCACACACAAGAATTTTGCAAGCATATAACATCCAAGCAATTTCATAGAACCTTGCTTCCATTGTTAGGATATATTTTAAACTAAAAGCATCAAGCTAAGATATAAATCAGAATCAAATGTGTATCTAATTTTTAATATGAAGTATTGAATCATCGTCATTCTGGTATGATGTTACGTCTTCATATATTTTGTGGATGCAGAAACTTTCAGGTCACGTGCTCAGTATAATCCTAAAGGACCTAAACCCATCTTTTACCCAACATGTACTATAAGAGTACTTAACAGATGAGGCTACTAAGCAAATTAACAACCAAAAACACAAATGAGAGCCAAATATTACTTCTAAGCACACAAGTGCTAAATGTCAGAAAATAAAAGAAATATATTCTCCAGAACAGAAAATTTCTGCAAGGTGTGATATTCATTAGTTACAACTTGAATAATAAGCCAAAGAAATTTCCCAATTTTTAGCCAAAGAATTTTCCATTTTTATCTTCTTCCCTGGTAGGAACTCTTTGATTCAGAAACATCAACATTAGATGACTTGTATATCATTTTCGTTTCAACCACTAACCAATAGTTAGACAACCATGTAAACAAATGCAAAGCTAAAAATAGACTCAATTTCATTACATTCCTTTAGTATCATTTATTTCTCAAAATCAAAGGTCAGGTAGCACTGACATGCGCACCATAAAGCTCTCACTTGCAAAATATACGAAAATGACTTACGAAGAAGAAATTGATCACAGTCAAAACATCATATTTGTATTGGAGAAGAATAAACATAATTAATGCAATTCACTTAATCTACCAGTTGTGAAGGGTGTTTGAGTAACTGAAGGGTCTTATCAACTATTGGAACAGATTTGAGTCTATCTATGAAGTTAAAACAGGCAGCAGCCAAATGATACCCATCAAGCCTAGATGTTAGTTCTACCTGTTAGATATAATATATAATAAGCATATTATATCTACACTACCCATCCTTCTCCAATCTTTCCTGTTAATTGCATATGGAGCTATTACAAAAGGAATTATGCTTTTTTCAGCAAAAGAAAATGACATACTTTTCTTTGCCAATCTTTCCCACCTAGTTTCTCTTCAGCAAAAGAATCACGACATTCTGGCTTTTTATCTCTCATAGAATTCATGTAATTTGTTTATGTGTGATATTTGCTTATGTTTTTAAAGATGTTGAGAACCCAGATTCAGCACATCATTAGAAAAGGTTGCAACGAAATCCATTATCATATTTTTTTCCTTTATGAATATCTCTTTAAGGTTGTAAGTGAAATCACCGCCGGCCCTGGAGCAAAAGGCCACTAAAGCGACCGCGTAGGACCCCCAGATCAGCAAGGCTCCCTCAACATCGATCAAGTTTCCAATCATATGAACGGTCGTGATCAGACACAACTCAGATTCAGAACATCATTAGAAAAGGTTGCAACGAAATCCATTATCAATTTTTTTTCTTTATGAACTTCTTTTTAAGGTTGTATGTGAAATCACTGCTGGCCCTGGGGTAAAAAGCCACTAAAGCGACTGCCTAGGACCCCCAGATCAGCAAGGCTCCCTCAACGTCGATCAAGTTTCCAATCATATGAACGATCATGATCAGACACAACCCCGCCGAACCCGACCGAGCTTTAATCGCCTCACCGAGTGGGCGACAGTTACAGCCGCGTCGAGACGCATGACAAAAAAAAAAAGGAGTCCAGACTCGTGGCGTACGGCCGCCTGCCCCCAGCCACCGACAATGAGGAAACAGGACCTGACAGGTGGTGGGCCTCACCGAATCGTGCGAATCGTTGCTTTTTGCTCCACAAAGGAAAGGCAAAACTTTCTGGCACGTGTCGGGGGGTGGGGGTGGAGTCACATGAGGGTTTGCCCTGGATCGGGGCAGTGGCTGCACTAATTAGGGCAATAAATGGAAATATGATGAAGGGTGGGATGATTACATTGATGGGACATTACAAGGGCAATGCTACTGCTAGTCCTATGTTCTATAGGGCCCTATGCCCTACAACTAGGTGGGCTTCAGTGGATTCCGGTATGCATGTACTCCAATTTGATTTATTACTAGAGGACCAATTCTCAAGTGCACAAGCCCAAGTCTTCGGGTTTCAATTGGGCTTGGGCCTTGTATCATGTTCAAATTTAAAGCCTTGTTTGTCATCGAGATTTAGCTTGAGTTTGAGCTAATTCTTGCTGACCTTTGTCAAAGGGACGTTAAATTGGTAGAGTGGAAGAATTTTATATGGATAGTTTGCCTTTTGAATACATGATATACAATAATCTTACTAAATATGTTATCAGAACACTAATGAAATGATATTTAACTTTAATTGTAGAAAAAGATTAATCCACTTGCACAAACAACTTTATAATGGAAATGTAAAAAATAAAAAATATATGATTTGCCTGAACTATCAAAAAGAAGAAAGGGCTCAAGGGCTCCATACACAATTCAGTAGTTTCTATTTTCCAGTCTAAAATAGAACACAAACTTCTATGCGAAGTTGTGCTCATCATGCTATGACAGGGTCATGCAAATGGTCTCTTAAAATTTCAGACACCAATAATGCAGAATGAGAGAGGACAAAGGAATTCGATTCACATACTTTTACTAACTTCTTAAATAATATTTGTGCAAAGGGAAAACAGGAAAAAAAAAATTAAGAACTCGATCACTAGACTAGTCCCTATAAATTAGAGTTAGCTCGTAATTGTTGTACAAAATGCAGACTTACCTGAGGTTTGAAAGCAGTCAGATTCTGTACTTTTAGTCATCAATCTCTTTAAATTGATTAAAACTTATCTTCGGACGACAATGTCTCAAGAAAGATTAAATGGTTTAGTTATGTTATCTATTGAAAAGGAAATGAATGATAACTTTGAATATGAGAGCATAATTAACAATTTTGCAGCTAAAAAAGCTAGAAGAATGTTTTAGCACTAATCGTGATATAATTTGTAAAAAAAATTACGAAGGGCCCAATCTAAAATCTCGTTCAGGGCCCCTGTTACGCTAAGGCCGGCCCTGTGAAATAATCCTAATAGCAAGCCAAAGGACATCTCAGTCAATTAGTATGCCACGAGAAGTGCAAATGAAAGAAATTATGACCATGCAATGGCATGATTTTTCAGATTTTCCATCACTCAATTCAAGCATAAACGCAAGCTGACAGAGTTTGTCTTTCTACTTGAGTTTAACTAGAATATGATATTGAAAAATAAAAAAATAAAATCACTTCCATCACCTAAAATAATAGGGCATGAAATCATGCAGACTTAAGTAGGGGGGAATACAGAGTAACAGCTTTTGATTGCACATGAACAGTGTTTAAAGATGAGAGAACTTCATAGAAAATTTGATTTCATGAGTTAAATTGATTTATAAACATTACGACTTTGAAATGGAGAGACTACACTTTATCCACAGTTGACATAAAAATATAGAAAATCCAAAGAGACCAGCTTGACTAGAATGCAAGTTTTTGAAGTCTCTTTGGGAAGAGGGTGGTCGGGTGGGTGGGGATGGGATCAGAGTTTAAGTTCATAGTCTTTCTAGAGTTGAATGTGGCGTGATATAACTTGAATAAGAAATTGAAGTTCATCCTCTGGTTTGCAACTAAACCTAATTCATAGCCAAGAAAGATTATCGATGCTGTACGAGGCCAAAAATCTATTGGCATTCAAAAAGCTAGCAGGAGATGGATCTTTTCCAATTTCGGTTATGCCTCCAGTTTTAGATACAAAACAAAAGAATAAGATGCATCATTTTGCAATTTTGGTCCACCTCCAGTTTTAAAAACAAAAACAAGAAAGAAGAGAAGTTCTTTTTTTTCATTTTCAGAAGTAGCAAATTTTTGGGCCTTCCTCCAGTTTCTAGAAAAGAAACAAAAGGAGGAAAGAAGAAGGCCACACATTTAAATCCAGGAATGAGTAAGGAAACAATCATTATTTGAGGGGGGCAGCAACTCAACATCAATTAAACTTTGTCTTGGAAAGCGTGAATAGCGGCAAGGCAAGTGTTGCAAGTAGCTGTGAGAATGGAACAAATATAATCATTCTGCTATAACTGTAGTCCCAAGTAACCATTCCGTTATATGTTGCATTCTGGTGCCAAAATTGTGAAGGATTCTTCTAACTCAAACGACAAGATCCACAAGGGTAAAAAGATACCTAAAAATTCTAGTGATGTACCAATGGTGACAGCCAAGAGATAACTTGTGCATACATTTAAGATTGTCTGCTGGTTGTGCCATGAAAGCGAGTGGACCACCAGGCTACTATAAATACAAGAAGCAATTCACATGATGAGATATGTTCATGCTATACTTTTCTAATATGCTTGAATTCAGTTTAGCAGGATAGAGGCAGCAGGCATGCAAGTCAATGTATCTGGAATTATTCCTATCAACTACAGAACTTACATGGAAAGGCACCCTAGAAGACTACAAATGAATTCATACTTCCATGTCCTCAATACATGCATTGCATCAGTACATGTGAGAAATTTATCAAGTCTTACAAAGCTTGTGTGTTTAAGCTTGCGTCATGCACGGGAGGGACGCTAATAAATCCCAATCTTCTACTTGTGGTCTTTGTTAGCTTTTCTGTGGTATAGTATTTAGGTTAGCATTCATTCTTACAAATTATGGAAACCTTTTGCCTCTTTTTCTTCAGTTCATACCATTTCATAGCCCTATTGCTATTTTCTCTCTTCTTCTTCTTTTGGGTGGGGATTGGAGGAGGGGTAAGCAATGAAAAAGAGGTCTATGCTATAAGTGCAGATTCAAGCCTCTAGCCAGGGTAACAGAGTATGCATTGGAACTGTTTGCACAGGAAGCACTTAACTGTTGAGTCCATTTTCAAAATAATAATAATAATAACAATAATAATAACAACAATGGATTCCTGTCAACTATTAGCACCAAGACTGAGTCAAGGGGTACTGCTATCTGTTAATTCTGAAGTTGTGATTGTTTAAACCACCTAATAAACTAATAGAGTGAGATCTTGAATTTACTCACAGTTTATTCATTTATGACTAATTTCCAATGCATAAAACAGCATTACTACATTAGTAAATACAACCTTCATCACTTTATGTACCATGCCAATAAGTTTAAGGAACCAAATTTAATTAAACATTTTGGAGCATAGTATAATACGTATACTACTGCAAAACATGCTAGTTTTTGTGGTTGTTCTTACTATTCCATGAAGCCCCGAGTAATTTTGATTTTTCCAAATATCTTATAAAATAAACTAAAGGGCCAGTGTCAATGTGAAACTCAAGTATTCAGTACAAACATGTGTCACTATGAAAATCTCAGATAACATCAGCTTCAGATGCTGAACGGACAAAACCCATTAAAGTTTATAGTGATAGATTATGAACTCAACCATCCAGCGATGAGACCATGTAATTATAAAGGGCAGTGAGTATCCAAAAGGAAAAAAAAATGATAGATAAAGGTAAATCTTAATTGGAGAAAGCGGTTTATCTAAAACTGGTCTTCAGTTCTATTTCCAACCATATTCTAAATCAAAAAATATCTATTTCAGACCAAATCTGGCTTGTTCAAAGTTTTGAGAGGGAAACCCAATAATTCATCTTGAACTTACTTCCACATGCACCATCCATTTCTTCAAAGGGCTTGTTTGTTTTGCAACATTTGGGAGGAAGAGAGAGGAAACGAGGGTTCTTCCTCTCTCCCCTCTGTTTGTTTGCTGGAGGAAGAAGTGGCGTCCGATCTGGCGGAAGAGGGGAAAAATCTCTTCCCCTCAAAATTCGCCGGAAGCTCAGGGCAAGCCCGCCGATCTAGGCGAGAGTGACAGGTGCGCGGGGTTGCTTTTGGGGTTTTTTTTTTCCTTCCTTCTTCCTCTCTTTCCCAAATCATACAGACCCATAAGAAGAGGGGACTTCCCTCTTCCCTCTTCCTCTCTCTTCCGGGAACAAACAAACCCAAAAAGGCCATTGCTTGAAGAAATCTAATTACAGTGACAAGTGGCAACAAAATATTCCCTTGAGATCCAAAAGATGAAAATTAACAAACTTCACTCCTTTTGCATTGAACTTCCAAGATCTAAACCACATGTTAAGTCAACATAGTAAATTAGCATAACTAAAAAAGAGAAAAAGAAACTCTAGACGCGAGCAATTAAAATAAATAAAGTCGTCATCTTTACCTCTGTAATTTCAAGAGTCAAAAAGAAAGGCGTCATCTTATCACATACTTCCAATTATAGCCAAAGATGAAGATAAAAAAACTCAAAAATAAATAAACTAATAAATAAATCAACCACCTCAACGCCATCTTCAGAAAACCCCAAGATCCAAAAGTTCCACCCAAAATTTCAAATTCTACCTCAAACTTCATTCCCCTAAAAAAAAAAAAAAAAACAGAGAATCAAGCACCTCAACTCCATCTTCAGAAAACCTCCAAGATCCAAAAATTCCACCCAAATTCAAATTCTACCTCAAACTTCATTCCCCTAAAAAAAAAGAGAATCAAGCATCAAATCCCTAGATCTGAAACCCAATATCACCTCAGAACTCCACGTTCATCACTCAAATACTAAAGCTCTCTCTATTCCCCCAGAAAAAACACACAAAAAAAAAACACAAAAATCGTCAAAAATCAGAGCAATTTGCTCAAAACAGAAGTAAAGAACAAAGCACAAGCAGATCAAATCTCCGTACCTTCCAGCTAAGTTGAGCTCCTTCTCTTCAGATCTCGATTTCGTTAATAGAACGAGCTAAACAACTGAAACGCCATCGAGAAGCAGCTTAGAGAGAGAAATTAAGAAGAAGAAGAAAAGGAGAGCTTAGAGAGAGAAAGAGGCGAGAGAAACAAAAACCTTTGGGAGGAGAAGCAAGTGCGACGTAGGTCGTTCTTATCGCCGTGCCCTTTGTGGACTCCAAGATCTCTTCTTTTCCGTTTTTTTGCAAATGTAAAGTTGCAAATTTGGAAATCTCTCAACTTTTAAAAAATAAAATATACTAGATTACGCATGATGAGGAGGAGGAGAGAGGAGAGGAGAGGAGAGGAGGAGGAGAGATATAGAGGGAGGGGGGACGTAGGTGGGGAGGAGAGCACCTCTCAGTTCTCTGTAGCTTTTTTTTTTTTAAAATAGAAGGACGAATAAAATTTAAGAAACAATGAGAAACATCCCTTTACTCGATTTGAAAATATAAAATATTTTGAGTGCAGACAAAACGGTCCATGTAATAATAAATGCTCAGCAAGTAAATTCTAAAATTGGATTTCTTGTTTTCCAAAAATTTTGAAAAATTAATTAGGTGAGACAATTTCGCGGAAATTCTCTTTTTTGTAACGGATAATAAATAAGTCAACGAGCGCGACTCTGCTCGTAACCTCACTTTGAAATGACGTGTTTAGCCCTCGAGCTGTTGACGTTGACTCGAACTTAGGATTCTGATCAGATTTCTCATTATGCCCCTTGTATTTACTCAGTATTATGGGAATATGGTAAATGGAACTAATCTGCTAAAAAGATGAAAGGATTAGTTCATGATGTGAAAGATTGGAAATCTCTTTTGAAGTAGACGTATTATTCGTTTATTTTCTTTTTTATAGATTAGAAATTGTTTTGAACCACTCCTTCCTTTCTTCAAGTCAATTTCTTTATGCTTTGATTGGTACTCTATTATTTGTTTGCAAACATCATAGTTTTTGCATGGCTTTCAAAGGGCCCACATGATAAAAGTGGAGGACTTGGGTTCAATTTTGTTTTTAAAGAAATATAGGGAGGGCACATGCTCGATTTGTCAATTTTCTAAGAGATATCTTTTTTTTTGATAAAATATCTCTTTTTTTTCTTTTTTTTTTTAATGCTTGCCAACAAGGTCTCTATTTTCATACTTTTTAGATTATCTGTCTAAATTCTAATTTCGAGTAGTGGTACAGCAAGTAATAAGAAAAAGTTCCCTTATGATGTCTTTATTGCAAAATCATTTCTATTTGATATATGTAATTTAATTCTTACATGTAAAAGATAAATAAGAGAAGACATCGATTGCTATAAATATACATAATAATATATCAATGTCTAAATTTTATATCATTTTGAGTCAAAGAAAAAAGAACATGTGAGATAAGATGAAAATAAATTAACCTTTTGTGTAGCTTTGCATTTGTCACTGGATTTTCTACCTATAAAGAAAAAAATAATTGAAGTATGCACATCACTAAGTACATGTGTTGAATTTGGGAATTATAGCATTTTTTGTGTGAAAATCTTTGTAGATAGATATCCATCCAATCCACTCACGTCTTTTATGCTGATAATATTCCTCATGTGCGCTTGGATAGATTTTATGATTAAAAAAAAAAAAAATCTCCGATTCGATTCATGTATGTAAACCACAAATACATATTATAAGAAGATCAATTTCATGTTTGCGCGTGAATAAGATGTAGGATTTCAGAGTTACAAACTTTTAAAAATTTTGAACTCTTACATAATTTTATTTACGTGTCAACATAAAATTAATTCTCTTATAATATATATGAACATACATGTGTGAAGCCCAAGTCAAAAATCCCAAGCTGCTAATTTCAACTCTAGTGACTCGTGATTCTCTCCGTTGGGGTCTACATTTGGAATGAAACAGGAGAAGAGAGAAAGGAACCAAGAGTGTCTGCGTCATTTGTGGTTGGTGCCAAGGGCCAACTGAAAACGACTGGATTTCTTTATGGTGGTATCGTTTTTGCAATTTAACCCTTAGATTTGTCAATTTTTAGTGATTAATGAAACTAATAAAACTCGTGGAGTAGTTATGAGGTTAGGGTCAAGTATGTGCTAAGGAATAATTTAATACTCTGACATTTTGGGTCCCACCGAGCATGTTGACGTGTGGGTCTACATACTGTATTTAATGGGT